>CAVLJG010000009.1:49911500-50205683 GCA_963669975.1 Acanthoscelides obtectus | reverse complement strand
AGGACTCT
The DNA here is from genome assembly GCA_963669975.1 of Acanthoscelides obtectus. Lineage (NCBI taxonomy): Eukaryota > Metazoa > Arthropoda > Insecta > Coleoptera > Chrysomelidae > Acanthoscelides > Acanthoscelides obtectus. The sequence continues at coordinate 50,205,675 of CAVLJG010000009.1, read as the reverse complement.
CCCCTTTTTTTTGTTGTCTTTTGATTTGGCAAGTATGCCAGGTCTCCCTTTGTTGTAGTAATGTATTACTAGAAATTTCAATTTGTGGTGAATGTAAGAGTAGCTAACGCTAAGTTTCGTCATATTTAAGTCTTAGCTGCATTACAATGTTGTAAAGAAATAAAGACGTCTATAAAATTTATTATTATAATTATCATAATTAGTTATCCTGTATTAGAAGCTAGAACGTAAGTACCAACGAAAACTAAACGGTAACTCGGATTCTGGACTGACGCTGGCCAAAACTAAAAACGAAGGTTTGGTCGGATACCACTAGCTGCTTCTTCTTCATTCATTGGGATAAACAATTTATCGAATGAAAGAACTATCTAGGTGGATTATTTAACTTTGCGTAAGTAACGAGGAAAACAAAGCACCTTTGCAATCTCACTACGCACCACCCTTTGCGGTACCAATTTGGAAGCTGATATTTCAGCCACGAATCTCTGGAAATATAGCATTCGGTTTTTGTCCTTTTCTGCGCTCCCTTCTGATGACCAATGATTTTATTTAGTTCCGGCTACCTAAAATAGCCTTCATGACTTATTTGCGGGCAAGTCTCAGAAGTCTTATGTATTATAATTTCTGAACGACGAGAGATAGCATACTGTTAGTTTATTACCTGGATGGATTTTAGTATGGATGCTTTAGTTAACTTCCGTAGAACTTTCATTGCATCTCAATAGAATCATCCCCCACCCTCATCATGCTGATTGCAGCAGAATCGTGTATAAATGAGAAATCTCAGCCCGAATCTAAACTGCAATCTCTATGTTGAGAGGGTTGTTGAAGAGGAGAATGTCGTAGTGAACACAATCGAAACGCTCGTCATGGTGGTATTGGCATTCCTCGGTGAGACGGGATTCGCTTACATAAAACAGTGACTCCATCTATCACCGGAATTGGCGCTGTTGGCGAGAAGTGCAAGTCACCGGACCGCACGATATGTCATTCGGATTGCGTTGCTTGCTGGCTTGCTGCCTTCAGACCGCCCCGGAACGACCGGAATACAAACAGTGGCGGATCCAGATGCTTTTTTTTATTCTAAAACGGTGACTATATTGCAATTCCTACACAACGCTGTTATTAGCTCATAAAAAAATAAATGGATCCGGTCCGTCAAACACACCCATACAATTAGTCCATAGTTCCTACGTATTTGACAACGCTGCGATCTAGAAACTGCTTCCCTGCCCTACCGATAATATTGAGTATCCGGCAAGGTTGCCGCGACGAATGTCGTGTATCAATAGTCACACCATCCACATACTGGTCAGTCGAAGACGCACGTATATCCAGAGAAGCGTTTGCTGAAAATATTTATCTATCTATGTATCCGTTTATACCCTCCAAACATCGCTCAAGTACTCCAAAAATATTAAAGTTACATGGGCTGCAAAATCTTCAATTAACTTGATGTAGGTAACGAAGATTCACCAGCATTAGTGGTTTTTAAATAAAAATCTAAGGAATTTTGTTAGAGAGCTGTTCTTAGATCAATTTAGTGTGAATGACAATAGTTAAGTATTAGAGAGACGAAAAGGTACAAAATTCTTTATTGATGAGTGTTTGAGTTGGTCAAGCCACTGTAAGCAACCATGTAAGTCATTCTCCTCTTAAGCATATGATTTTAGGAATTTAAGGATTATTAGAGTCTTTTAAGCCAAACATACCTCAATACAAAGTCTTACGGTTTTCAAGATATTCGGATTTTCGAATTTAAATCATAAAGTAGTAAACGGAAAAAAATAAACCATTGAAACATGCTTTATTAAAGTTCAAAGTGAGAACCATTGTTTCTTATACGTGCTTGAGCTCTACTCGTACGTGTTACTTCGGTAGTTGTTCTATTTAATAACCTGTCTTGCTGTACTAAATAAAAAGCTTCTCGAATTTTTCTTATTGAATGGCCTCTTGATACGATTTCTTCAGTGTAACGAACTGTTCAGCCCGCCCCCAGACATAGAAATCCAATGGTGTCAAGGCCGGAGATCTAGCAGGCCACGGAATTGGTCTACCTCTGCCTATCCTGTTATTTGGAAAAGTATCATCCAAATATTGTCTTACGTCGAAACGGGAATGAGCTGGAAATGCGTCGTGTTGGAAAAAAATTAGCCTGTCATCTGGAATTTCTACTCCTACAAGTAATTCGCGAAGATCATTTTGCAAAAAGTGTAGATAACTGCCGCCGTTTAATCTTTCAGGCAAACAATGAGGACTGATTAATCTTTGTCCCATACATTAACGGAAGATTTGTGCTGGAAAGACACCTGTTTTTTGCAGTGTGGACTTTTGTGCTCATCATCCCATTGAAGCACATTGTGAAAATTTGTAAAGCACTCCTTTGAAAAATTGGATTCGTCCGACCATAGAATGCTTTCCAGGAACCGTTCATTCTCAATGTCACTATGTAAGAGAAAATGACAAAATTGGCTTCTGCGAATAGGATCACCATCTTCAAGTCCTTGTACGCCGATACCATGAAAAGGATGTTTTCGTTCACGGTGCATGATACTCCAAACCTTCCATGGCGCAAACCAGATCAGCAGCAACTTTCCTAGTACTTGTGGTGGGATCATCTTCAAACGCTTGGAGGATTAGATCTTCGGCTTCAGGAGGATATAATAATAATAATAATAAATGGCCTTTATTCGTCACACGATTACAAAATAATTGGTTATCGATCTGGATTAGCACCAAGTTCATTATGTAAGTCGTAAAGACGTCGGTAAGTATTGTAAAGCACTCTGACATTAAGCAATCTTCTCCCAGGAAATCGCTCTTGGTACAACCGTCGTGCTTCTAGTCCATTGCCATCTGCTCTGCCATACATGTAAACGATATCTGAGTATTATTCGTTAGTGAAAGCGGCCATATTACAAACTAATTAATTGAGGGTTTTTGGACTGAAATTCATGAACTACTATTTATTTGTTTGGAAATGATAAAAGCAAGAATGCGTGGAATTTAGTTTTATCTTGCACGCAAACACAGTATCACATAAATATGAAAACATTTGTGCTCATCAGCCCATTGAAGCACGTTGTGAAAATTTGTAAAGCACTCCTTTGAAAAATTGGATTCGTCCGACCATAGAATGCTTTCCAGGAACCGTTCATTCTCAATGTCACTATGTAAGAGAAAATGACAAAATTGGCTTCTGCGAATAGGATCACCATCTTCAAGTCCTTGTACGCCGATACCATGAAAAGGATGTTTTCGTTCACGGTGCATGATACTCCAAACCTTCCATGGCGCAAACCAAGATCAGCAGCAACTTTCCTAGTACTTGTAGTGGGATCATCTTCAAACGCTTGGGGGATTAGATCTTCGGCTTCAGGAGGATATAATAATAATAATAATAAATGGCCTTTATTCGTCACACGATTACAAAATAATTGGTTATCGATCTGGATTAGCACCAAGTTCATTATGTAAGTCGTAAAGACGTCGGTAAGTATTGTAAAGCACTCTGACATTAAGCAATCTTCTCCCAGGAAATCGCTCTTGGTACAACCGTCGTGCTTCTAGTCCATTGCCATCTGCTCTGCCATACATGTAAACGATATCTGAGTATTATTCGTTAGTGAAAGCGGCCATCTTACAAACTAATTAATTGAGGGTTTTTGGACTGAAATTCATGAACTACTATTTATTTGTTTGGAAAGGATAAAAGCAAGATTGTGTGGAATTTAGTTTTATCTTGCACGCAAACACAGTATCACATAAATATGAAAACATGTATATTTATTATTTGTTTACAGTCAATTTGTTTTTCTTTCCTCCACCTTCGGAGCAAAACCACACTGTCAGGTATTCAAAAACTATTTCATATAGACTGATGTTCTTTCAGTGATAACAAGAACAAAAGGCATATTTATTTCAATAAAAATCGACAATCTCGAATATCTCGAAAATCGTAAGACTTGGAACTAAGGTATTTTTTGGCTTAAAAGATTTTAAATGGTTGCCTTATCACCTCCCCAAGACGTTGTATCGATCTTCCAAACACCCTGTGTATTATGGACTCGTTGAGTCTAGACTTCGTTATGCCATTTGCTTGTGGGGTAGCTCATCGAACGCAGATGAAGAGTTTGTATCTCAAGAAACGATTGTAAGGAGCTTAGGAAATGTATGTAACCACCACTGTTTAAAAATGTTTGATTACTGACAATGACTTCTTTATATGTACTAGAAATAGCCTCTTATGTATTTTACAACATGCACACTTCTTCTGTAAACAGTGATATTCACACGCACAATACCAGGATAAAAATTTAATTACATTTGTCTATTTGTAACTATAAATGCATTAAATCTCACCAAATTATTTAGGCATAACGTTTCTCAATAGTCTTCCATATCGGTGAAGTCACAAGTAAACATGAAGTCCTTTAAATAAAATATGAGAAGGTTTCTGATTGATTATTGTTTCTATACTACTCAAGTTCTTCTCTTGTAGGCATTTTTAGTTTTTCATTTCCGTGAAATTTATTTTATCATCACGTCTTGTTTTACTGTTGTATTTTGTTCCTGTTTTTAAGTATTTATTGACTATTCCTATATGTTTTATAACATCTACAGGAAAATAAAGAATTTGAATTTGAATTACAGCGTGGAGGATTTTAATTTTTCAATTTTTTTATTTCCTAAACTGTGGATGTTTTTGTCCCATCAATTTGTCTGACTTTTGACTCAATAAAGTACCTGCTACTACTTAACCGGGTATTACATGGGTTACTATTATTAACGTTTCAAGTGCAAATGTAGGGCGAAATCTACAAACTTGCGAAAAATGGTGCGTAAAACTACCAGTGTTGGAAGTGTGTAAAAATACTAATGCCTCAAAATTTAGATATACTCTCCCCCATCCCCTACAACCCTAACCCCATAAATTTGAATCCCGAACAATTTTTTTTCTGAACATGATCAGGAGTTTCTAAAACGCCAAAAGACAAAGTTTGAGAGACATTTATTTTTTTCGTATTTTGCCCCAAACTGCGCCGCCACGAAGGAGCAAAGTCCGCTGACATGTTGATAAGTAGAAGCTCATCATCCATATTTTTGTCAGACGATCCTTCTCTGCGTTCACACCAAATCACGTGTTCTGTAATCTGAGCCCCAAGTCGAAACTAGACTATTCTTTGTATCGATCAGCCATCCATCGAAACAGGATGAGTTTTTGGGCGCATCTTGTTAGCTAATAAGTGAGATAACTGTCTGTACAGACATTAGATTGCACTAAATTGTTACGTCCCTAGGCAGTGACATATTACAGGTATTTCACTGTCGCTGTTGGTATTTGTTTTTGTTCAGCTCAACTGCAGAGATCGGTGTGGCATTCGCAGCGAACTCGTATAAAGTAATGCTATCTATAATGCTGTGGAACGGTTTTATCGTACAGAATGTAACAAAAACATTTCGCTAGACGCGTATGAACAATATCAACCAACGTCTAGTAGATGCTTGTCCAAATGGGTGTAATTTGCTTGCATCAACACCTGATGAAGCTACGAAAAATACGTTTCTGTTAAATCTGTCTGTTCCCATCTACTTTTGACAGTTTGGCCTGCAACCACACCAGCACCGCCGAGAGGAAGTAAAACTGGACATATTTGCCATTCCTAACAGTCTGTCAAGGCGATCTATTAACACTTGCTCTTGGTTAAAATTGTGTTGATTACATGTAGTTGCCCTACACGGTGCGAGGAAGAAGTGGAATATAAAGGAGATCTAACTGTTATACTTCCCTCAATTTTGCCTGTAATTCTGCAATATAAGAAAAGCTGCTGCGGTTCATATCGAGGAAACATGTGAAAGACATTACCTCAATGTCGTCAACCAGCAGAAGAGTGACGGTGATATTTGGTCTAGCGATTGAGCCAGATTTTTCAAATAAACTGTACCATCATTCCGCTGTTCCAAACTTGTCAGGTTTCCATAATTATTCGTTAAACATTTGCTCGTATACATTACAAATTGCAGCGTAATTTTATTTGCAGTTTATTGATTAATAATTTCATCACTAAATAATTTGTGTACGAGTTGAAAGGGGAGGCGCGGCATCAGATGGAAACATGGAAGCGTTGAGCGAATTTCCATCTAGAACTCGTCATTGGCGTATGCCGTTTTCCTGGCGGTGGAAGAGCACTCAGAATATGTAATTTCTTAAAACGATCACGTGAATTTGGGTAATTATTCCGGGATGCAATAAAGCATCTAGTAGAGATCTCAAAATCGGACTAATTTTGTTTTGGGCTTGGGAAAGTGTACCTATGCATAGATTATAAATGTATACAAGTAGACCGCTGCGATATTTCGAAGACAGGCCAGGAAATAGCTATTTTTTTCCTACAAATTTGGCGACAGTGACATTTGACCTTATCTTTAGATTATTGCTTCCTAATGATGAGTTCAAATTGATGTCATGGAGCATTTTGACAAACGCGATTCTTCGAAAATCTCTAACTTTATCCATCCCAAGCAAAAACTATTGGTAAAGACAATTTTGTAGAGAATTAAATTCTTTGTCATTCTGTTTCTATGAAAATTTGTCGTATATTCAACAAGTTACGAGAAATGTAAGGGTAATTGTACATGTAATGATGTTTTTGCTTATAATGGCTAAACTAACAACCTAGATGTATAAAGTTTTTTTTTGTAGTGAATTAAATTTTCTACAAAGGAAGGACTTTCACATGTTCTTCGTCACCTTGATGGTTCTTCAAATATTAAGAACAAAAGTCGAAATGTTCACGCGTCGGTATGTAAAATACCTATATTTTCTGATATTTTATGTTCTCATCATGAAAATGCAAGCCACTCAAAGTCACTCACTTGAACCAGTTTGTCTATTGGCCATTTTGTCACTGCGCAGGCTCAGCGACCGTTTCAACGATTTTAAAGGCAAGGAACCAATATCATATGCCAGAATTATTTACCACATTTCCTCTTCCATTGAAATCGCAGTTACTGAAACTACTCAGTGATAAAATCGTCAATAGACTGATGGAGTTAGTGTCTTCATCTTCATAATGAAAAAAAAAATACCAAAAGTTATCAAACAATATTACATTTGACATACTTGCAGTAAAAAAATTGGTCCACTTTAAAATGGCATTTTTGATCATAGATAATTATTATGAAGTTATTACCTCGTAAAACAATGTTGTATGCGGATTACGTGGACAACGTACTATATGTAGCGTGTGAAGTACATATCTATGTCGCGCGACTGCTTTGATACAAATTTTCAACTCTCCCTCCTCATACTTCACGAACCATCAATGTGGTGGAAAAACGTGAAAGACCTTTTTTGTAACAAATTTTATTCTCTACAATAAATACTATTGTTTTAGATTTTTAGGTAGGTAGATATTAAAATCAGGAACATACAGGATATGTAGACAAACTTTAACCATCGAATCCTTGGTCAGTTTGAAGACTAAATGTTCATATGAAGATGAGTCCGTAACGGTTTTCCTTTCGAGCTAGACCACTATCACCAAAGAAGTACGAATAATGTTCCAAATATTTCTATAAATAATGAAATGTATTTATTGAACAGCTGGTATAACCTATGATGAATTTTGCATGTTTTACAAGTTGCTGAGGCTTAATATGGACGTGGATGGAAAAAGTATTATCCTGTATTTTTGGAAAAAAATTATTTTGAAGGTCAATAGTCAAAACAAATCCATGTCATGCTATTTTTTCAAAAAATACTGGTTATTATCCGTATCTACGTACATGGAGGGTCGGAAAACAACTGTAAATCATATGATATTCACCACAGGCATACTTAATTGAAATAAAATATGTTCCATTCTTTTGTAACTTTTTAGAACAATATCATTATTTCTTTCAGTGCTAATATGCTCTAGCTTGAAACCAAAACCGTTGCGGACCTATGTTCATATGGAAATTTCGTCTTCAAATTGACCAAGAATTCGATGGTGAAACTTTGTCTACATACTTTATTAACACCCAGTATACCTTTGCTTCTTAATTTCTCGTCATCTGTTGATTGAAGTTTACGATAAAACGCATTTATCAAGATGACGACAAATGCTCCAGCATAATCATGATGCCAAATTTACCTTATCATCAGGAAGCAACAGCCTAACTATGCCACAAAAAAATTACTGCTGCCTAAAGTGTAGATTTCCTTATTCAAAATCTCCCTATTTATTGGCCTAAACACATTTCTACCTTCCTGTGTGGTGACTACAGCTTCTTCAAAATATAAGAAACATAAACAACATTTACTTAAGTAGAACGGAAAAGTGCCGGAAACATGAAACACATCTGTAGTTGCACATACTATATATTGTGTTCCGTCAGACTATTACCATAAGCTAAGAGTATATCTAAAATTTCAGGAAACCCCATCGAGGTAGCGAAGAAAGCATCTTCACTACAAACGTACCGTAAGAATAATACAGAAAAATATGTTCAACATACGTATCGAGCGGGCCAAACGCTGGGAGACAAACCTCTATCTGGGGCTGATCGCTAGGTGGCGAAGATTAGTCATAGTAACGTTGTTGCTATTTTCGGTATAGCAGGGCATAATTTTGTAGATCGCAACGTTGTCAAATCGGTGGAGACTAGAAACTAATTATATGGACCTGTTTGATTGTCTTGATCGATTTAATTATTTGTTATGCATGGTAGTAGCTATCTTTTTCTCAGAGGGAACGTAAATAATTCACGAAAGAATTTCGCTGGAAGCGTAGAGTCAACCTATATGATGACTCCATTTTTTATTGGAGCGCTGAAAACGTGCGGTGGTGATATTTCGCGTCACACCGCATCTAACCAGAAACGCTCGAAATACCTGTGATAAAATACCGTATTAACATACAGAGTGGCTCAACGAAAAGGTCGCACCCGCATTTTGGACTCTCCTGGTATATATTTTGGGAAAAACGCTCGTCCACGTCAATTTTGCTTTCTAGGGGGACGTCTTTTCATCTATAGCCGTACAATACAGGATGATCCAAAAATAAGATATTCCTTTGCACGTTAGATTATTAGACGAAAACCATAATTTTTTTTAATTTTTAGATTCTTCATGAAGTTTTTAATAACTTTTGTATAGTAGAGTTTATTCCTAACTTCAATCGTTGTGAAGCTATTTGAGTTTATAATAAAATTCTAGAAAAAGTTATGAAAATAAGGGATTATATCGTAAAAATAATAATCACTATAGTTCCCATAGTAACAAGACTTTACTTTAAAATTAAAAACAAGTCTCCGAGTACTAAAAAAACAAAAAACAACTTATAGTTAATACGCACATTAAAGTAAGAGTAAACATTAATTTACTATCAACAGGTAGATCAATATGGCAACAAGTGCTGAAAGTGGTGTCCATTTACCTCCATGCAATACTAAAGATTTTGTTCGAATATATTTCCCACATTTTCAGGTATGTTTTGAGTTATTTGTCTACATTCAGCCGTAATCCGCTGACGAAGATCTTGAATGGAACCTGGCTTCCTACTAAAAACTTTACTTCGCCAATGCCACTCTGAGACTTAACCACTTCCCGCGGCGGTGGCGGGAAGCCCAGGTTATATTGCTCACCAAGCTAGGCAAGGACCGGAAGTTGCCTCAGAACTACCGGCCCATCAGCCTGGTTTCCTCGATGGGCAAAGTAGTCGAATAGGCTATAGCCGTTCGACTAGAGAAGCAGGCAGAAGAACTGGAACTTCTCTGCCCAGAGCAATCCGGCTTCAGATCCTCCCACAACACGGAACTCCAAGCGCTACGACGGACAGAAAACATCACAAGTGGCTTCAATCTCCAGGAGGCAACCGGCCTCGTCCTGCTGGACGTGGAACGAGTCTTCGATCGAGTTTGGCACGACGGACTCATCGCCAAAATGGAAGCCGCCGGAATCGATGCCAACATGTGCCAACTGATCCAGAGCTATCTAACACAAAGATGGTTCACGGTGAAGATTGGTACATGCCACTCAACAAGACGACAGCTGGAAGCAGGCGTGCCCCAGGGGTCAGCCTTAGCCTCCCTGCTCTACAACATCTACACTCACGACGTACCGAAGACAGCTGACACAATGCTGGCCCTATATGCAGACGACACTGCTATAGCCGCCAAACATCGACGACCCGAGATCAACCGTTGGAGACTACAGGATGAACTGGACCACATCCAGGACTGGTGCGTGAAATGGAAAATCCGCATCAACGTCCAGAAGACGCAGGCAATCTTCATCCAACGAAGAAGGATTGCAATACCTCTGCATCCATCTTCGACGAAGATATCCAGTGGAGCGACAAAGTCAAATATCTGGGGATCGTATTTGACAAGTACCTCACCTGGAAAGACCATATAGAAGCTGTCATCGCAAAGACCAGAGCAGCCATGACCCAACTCTACCCATTACTGGGTAGACACAGCCGGATGCGGCTAGCGACCAAGCTACGGCTGATCAAAGCCTTCGCCAGACCTCAGCTCGCTTACGCCTCCGCGGTCTGGGGGTACGCTGCTCCCAGCTACCGCAAGCGACTTGCTGCTCTAAAGATGAAGCTACTCCGGATCGCCACCAGTGCACCATCCTACGTAAGAAACTCAACCTTGCGTAGAGACTTGCATTGGGACACCATTCACGAGTACATGAGGAAAAAAGCGGAGAACCTTGACTAGGAGACTAGGAGAACCCGCGGTTGCTCCCCCCCCCCCATGGCGTGGAAGTAGAGGACGAGGACCAGGACGACCACGACCAGATCCCATCAGGACCATTAACCACCAGGACCAGGACCCATCAGGACCAGGACCAACCAGGACCAGGACCAACCAGGACCAGGACCAACCAGGACCAGGACCAACCAGGACCAGGACCCATCAGGATCAGGTAACATACAAGTAGTAGAGGACTTGAAACTCTTGATTTTTCGAAAACAAGAGTTTCAAGAGAACATAGCAAACCCTATATCGATGCTCGCTTAACGACATCGATAGAACTGTGCGAGGTAAAGGGAACCAACCCGGCGTTCCCAGAGACTGAAACACATGAGGAGACGTTGTAGCAGACCGCAGGTCACGCACAACACATGGCCTACCGAGACGCTTATGAGTCGGGCCACGCGGAGGTTAGGGTTTAGTGGGTATTAGGTGGTCTCCTCAAGACAACCTGGAGTCCCACACACGCCGTAGCTCGGGCTATGGTATGGTGCATCAATGCATTCCCCACTCACCCAAAAAAAAAAACTGGTTTGGGGAATTGGTGTCCAAAAACTGTCGTACTGGAGCCACATAGTGCAGCGGTGCACTGTCTTGTTTTAAATGAATGTAATTTTCATTATAATTAACATCATTTTCGATTATTTCTGTAATTCGGGCCTGTATTGTATTTTCTAACATGTCCAAGTTCGTCTCGCTCGTCAAGAACAAATATGGATTCGAGTCACCCAATATTGACAATTATGTCTATTTACAGCACCATGTAAATAGAACGTGCACTCGTCCGAAAAACAAATGTTAAATAACAGATTTGGATTGTTGATTAAACTTTGGGGCAATAATTCGCAAAACTCCAACCTTCTACCAAAATCGTCTTCATTACGCTCATGGACAAGTTTTATCTTGTACGGGTGAAATTTATTGTCTTTCAAAATTCTTTGTACTGTAGGTGCTACGTGTCCCAAAACTGCTATTTCTGCGACTTTATTTCTAAGTGATCGATTTTCTCGATGGCGATTACAGCATATAACATATTAGACACAGATCCAGTTTCTTCAAATTTTCTTATCCACCTAGCCACATACTTATCATTAATATTTGTTTCTAGATGTAATGCATTAAATAACCGGGCAGTAGCTATTGCAATGCTCCCATTTTGATAATGCAGTTTTGTTATTTCTATCCTTCCTTGAAATGAATAAGCCACTGTTCAATATTTATCAGAATTAGGTAGATAACTTAACAATTTGAAATGGAAGACAAAGTTTTTCTATGACATACGATGACACTGACTAATGCTAAACGTTCTTGCTGGTATCCACGATTATTATTTTTTGCAGTGCTTTCCATTATTATTAGTATTAAGTTAAGTAGGTCGAATCATATTATAAACTCTAATAGTTTCACAACGATTAAATATAGGTTTAGACTTGATTATACAAAAGGTACTATAAACTGTGTTTTATATTGTACGGCTATAGCTGAAAAGAGGTCTCCCTATAAATCAAAATTGACGCGTCCGAGCGTTTCTCCTAAAATATACCAGGAGCGCCACAAATGGGGGTGAGTCCCTTTCGTTGGGCCACCCTGTATTGGTGCAATATTCTGATAATCTTCGAAATGCTGGTGATGTTGACAGAGTATGCTAATAAGATTTCTGTCTCGACAAAGGTACTAAGAAAGAAGCAAAGGGAATTAAGCTTAAGTAGATGTATTTTCCTTCGACGACGCCGCTGAATCTTCTACGAATCCAATCGCAGCTAAGATAAAACACATTAACAAATTGTGCTCTAATTAGATTGGGCAGTAATCTGACGTGTTCTAGTATAACTAACAGCAACGACGCCGATCCAATTAGTTCATATCCTCGTTAGTGCATTATCATCCCCTTTCCTTTCCCTCCCTTGCCGTTGCCACCTCGCCTAGTCAAGGCACCGATCCCCCCACCGCTCCCAATCCATCTACCTCCCAGATGACAATTTTCTGACAAATACTGATACAGGAACGGATTCTGTTGCAATATTTTGAGCCAAGAGGTTAATAATTCAGACCTAGCACTTCTATATTCTTTGTTACTACCACTCCTGCTCAGCTTACTGGGCTTTTTATTTGTATAATTGATCTCGTGAAGAAAATCAGTTTGGATACAATATCGTTAAATGCGTCGTGTCTGAACTGGAGGCAAATTATTTTATCATTAAGCGTTCGTTCTCAAATATCTCAACAAAGCTCGAACGATTCCAATGATACTTCGTTAATAGCGAGAACATCCAAAGTTATTTAGTTTGAGTTAGATTGGAATAAGTTACCCCATCCAGTTGTTGTTTTGGTTTAAATATACTTATACGAAGGTATCTTGGAGATAAAGAAAGTGATCTGTCGATCAGAATAACAAGTTAGTGGAAGGCCAGTGGCGTTTTTCAAAATTGGACTAAGGAATCCGCATGTATCCGTTCTAGTTCTTTAATTTCCGCAAGAGCGGATACGAAAAGATGTTGATATTTCTAGAAATCAAGCAATTGGTGGCCGCAGTTGAGGAACCTGTCCTTCTAAAATACTTAAGAAAGGTGAAAATGCAGAGAACAATCACCCAGTAGTATCGGAATAATGAAAGCATAATAATGAAGAATACAGGGTTTTCCATTAAAGACTTGACAACTTTATTCTTGAATAAAACGTAAACCATTTGAGATATGTCGAAAATTTTATTATTGGATTGAAGTATACTCAAAACATTTATTTATGTACGGAATTTGACCTCGCTCATATGTCCACTACGGGCACGTTTGCAGCGATCGATTCGTTGAAGCCAATTTTCAATGACTCGGCCACACATTTTGACAGAAACGGCCGCTATATCTCGTTCAATATTGGCTCTGAGCTCCTCTGACGACGCCGACTTGTCGGCATAGACCAATGATTTAATGTAGCCCCACAAAAAGTTGAGGTGTTAAATCACACGATCTAGGCGGTCATTCGCCATGACCATTTTTCGATATAACACGTTCACCGAATTTTGATTTCAATATGTCGAATGTTTCACCCGCTGTGTGGCTTGTGGCACCGTTATGTTGAAACCACATATCATTGATCTCTAGCCCATTCAATTGACCAAAAAAATAACAATGCAACATGTCTTTGTACCGATCTGCGTTGACTGTAACGTGACGGTCATTTTCATCAATGAAAAAAAAAAACAGCCCAATGACACCACTGGCATGAAAACCACACCATACAGTTAGTTTTTGTGGATGAAGTGGTGTTTCTTGAAGCACATGAGAGTTTTCACCTGACCAATAGTGCATATTCTGTCTGTCGATGAAGCCGTTTGGTCATTTTCTTGCAACATTTCAAGAGATCAATTCGATAACGTATCTCGGTTCATATCATCGAACGGCTTTAGTTCTTGAGTTAACTTGATCTTATAAGGGTGCAGGCCAAGATCACTTCGCAAAATTCGCCATAGTGTGGCTTGAGCGATGCCCAAAGCTTTTTTTTTATACTTCAACTACCACGAAGGGATAAGGCCTAAGCACCCATTGGGTACCGTGGGGCTATAGGGGGATACATAGGAAAGGGGGAACGCCACACAGACTCGGAATTTCGGTAGTAAACTTTACTTATTTGTAAGCGTTGTTCGTTCGTGTACTTCACCATGCTTCAAATGTTTTCTTTACTGAATATTTTGACATGACAGACCAGTAACTGATTTAAAGGTGCGTTCACAGTGAAAGTTCAAAGTTGTCAAGTCCCTATTGGAAAACCCGATATAAGACATGAATAAAACTGCTAACTGAATTCCACATGTTTTTTCGGCAGCTTTACCCATTATTATGTAGACGTTAAAAACTAGGTTTGATCAACAAGATTCGGTACGTCTCTAGCGAAACTCTTCACAAATATATCGATATCCTTAGTTGAGGGTCTATAGAATACTCGACTCAGTCGACCGGATTCGCAAGTACAAAAAGCCGAGGCTCGCACCGTAATCAAAATTAATTCACGTAAACTTAGCACAACCAAAATTAGAGCATTTCGACAAAGCCTTTACACAATCAGATATGTTTAGAACGTAAAAAATTGTTGAGTGATTTGAACAAAAGTTGATCGCGTCCTGTCCTAAAAGATTCTCTTCTTCCTCCTTGCTCTCTACTTTCCTTCTATCTTCTAATCCTATACCACAAGATCTAAGATCCTGGGAATCGCAGCGACAACCATAGGTGGCTTGACTAATTTGAGTGTCGTGTATGCGTGCAGTCTACTGAATGCTTTATTTTTTCTGCATTGCGCTTAGTACGGCCCTGCAAAAAACTCCTTCCGTGTCTCCCATTCTCCCTTTTGGGATCATCCAGCGTCGGCTTATTAATTTCTGACAACAGTTCTAATTACACACAATCTTCATAAAGTATCAATTCCAAAACGTGATCTTGTTCTATGTTCAGCACATGTTACTAAATGTATTTGTAATAACCATCTATTGGTAAAACATTATAAGAACAATGGACTTTTTGTAAAACAAATTGTTGGCAGTACGTAAATATCAACCCTTGATAGTCCTCCAATAGGTATACGTTAGCTAGTACTGTTGTCTTTGAGTTTCACTTATTATTGAATATATTTATGGCTATAAGCTGTCACAATTATTAACAAAGCTTGCTCATGTCTGCTCCGGTATTAAGGATCCCCCAAACCGACGCGAATATTTCGCAGCGACTGCGATCAATTCGCGACGACATTGTCGCCCAGGGACTCTTCTCGTAGAAGCAAATGAACAAGAACAGACCTGTGCGTCAATTTCGCTCGCAGCGGTGCGACAGTGGAGCGTCTAAATTTTAATTCGCTGCTTGCACGATTTTTATCGCTGTCGCAATGGCAAACACTGAAAAACTGCTGGAAATAATTAAACAATTTCCAATTCTCTATGACTTGAACAACGCGGACTACAAAAATGTTCGAAAAAAAGACAAAATCTGGGATGAGATAGGAGTGGAATTGAATGACACCTATAAGTTCATCTTTACTGAGAAATTATTATAATACGTTTATTATTTATGAATGGCTTAGCTAAGCCGATCTTGACCTACAATATTAGGAGTTGAAGTAGTCAACAAATTTTTCTCGTGTAGAAAATGCCAGATTCGTTGCTCGTCTTGGATCATTTCCGATGTTGGTAAAGGCTTGTGATGGATCTGGATCATCATCTTGAAGGTGTATATACTGTTCGTCACATTGCTTACTGCGTAAAAAAATATGCAGAACGCATGTAGTTTTTACTATTAAAATTGTAGTATCTGTTTCCGTTTCCATGGGCCTATAAAAAATTCTCCACTTTTGACTTTTGACTTGTAGTATGGATCAACGATTTTATGTTTACCTCAGAGTTATGGCAAGCCTTTCTTCCGGAGAAATAGCCTCCCGATAATTCGTATTCATCTTTTTAATGTCTTCTTTAATATAATCTAATATCTCATCGAAGCAATCACTTGTCATTCGAAAGTATATATAGAACCGTTTTTCGTCTTGGCGCAATTCAGACATTAACGTTTGGAATTCCCCACATTCCTTTCTTCCTAAGTTAATTTTATGGTACCATTTTCTTCGCTTCCTGTAAATATTTGCGAATGTTTTATTTTTTTGAGACCTAGATATTGCAAGAAATACATACCTACTCCGTTCTTCCTCCGCCAAAGCAAGATATAGAATTGCTTCTTCTTCATCTGAAGAGTACATGTTTTAATTTGATTTTCAAGCTACAATCTCACACCGTTTACTACCAATCCACTGCGATCTTTTCGCTTCGATATGAAAGTCCCTCAGATGTACGCCACGAATATCGCAGCGGATTAATCGCGTTGGTTTGGGGGATCCTTTACTAACGTATATGTAGCAGAGCGGGCGTGTCAAGAGCATTTAAAAGGATAAGTATGGATAATGTAAGCTGTATGTGTATTTAACAGTAATCCATAATCATCTCGCTGCACTCTCATACCAAAACCTCTAAGGCCTTCATGAAAAGAGCGTAAGATTACGTTGAAGTACGACTTCTGTAAGTTAAGTAATGAGACTGGCAACGTAGTGTCCGATCTGGCAACACTGAAGGCGCTGGGCTTGAAGAGGAGACATGAAAGCTTGTGGTCCGCTTCCAGTACAAGTTTCAACTCGCTCGAGTCATTTGGATGCCCGTAGAGGTTTTTTCTTTTCTGTTCTAGAAATGAGTGACATCAATTTCGAGCAACTCTGTACTATCAGGTTTTTCTTTAGGTTTGGGTACAGTGCAACGGAAATTTGTGGTGAACTTTTTGGTGGTTTAAGGCATTTTGAGAAGAGAGATTGTACGATTGAAGACGAACCACGGATCAGATGGCCTTCATCTTCAAGAACTGAAAAAAATATAGGCCGAATCTGGAATTTTGTGTGTTCAGATCGTCGGTTGACAGTAAGAATGGTCGGGAAGGAGGTAAGTTTGACTCACACCACCATTCATGACATCACGAAGAACTGCTCCTTGTCACACAACAATGTCAATATACGATTTCTTGGCCAGTAAAAATATTCATGTGGCTCCCCGGCCTCCATATTCGCCTGACTTGAGTCCCGGTGACTTTTTTTCTTCCCGAAGTTAGAAACTCACCTCAAAGGAACTCATTTTGGGACAGTGGAAGACATTCAAGCGGCTGTAACCGACCAGCTGAAGCCTATTCCAGTATCGGAGTTCCAGCTATACTATGAGGAGTGAAAGATCCCGTCTCCAGCGCTGTGTGGCTTCAGAATGAAGTTATTTTGAGGGTGACAATACAAAATTGTAATTATATTTACAATACAAAATTGTAATTATATTTAAATAAAATTAGAAAAAATCAGTCTCATCACTTAAACCTGGTATATCATTTGGTTTAGATACGTAGATACTAAAACATAATGATGTTTGATCCTACAGTCAAAAAATCATTATCTTTGCAGTTTGAAGAGAGCATAACATATTACTCAATGCAGCATTATTATTTATGGTAATCTGATGTTTCCATAAAGTTGCTCTCAGGGCAACGCAACATATGTATATCTGTATAGTCATGTCTAACGTATGGTACATGACATGCAAGTGATCAATTCAACTGTATGTAAGCTGAACAGCATCAAAATCAGTCTTGTAATAGACAGATTCGATAATTTTCTGCTCATCAATCGCTCTAAACACGCAATGTTCACCCAATCCGGGCATTAATATTTGTACTCGGCTGCCCGTAATCACCATGGGCGATGGATTCTCAGAATTTCGATGGGTACATGGTATGCATTATGTGTCCAAACTGTCCATGATACCTATGATGCACTAAAAATACTTTATTTTCTTTTTGCCTCTACTATTTTGCCTTCACTCATTCAAAAGGTTGGCTTTTGACACACATACAGATCCGCAAGGCACGGGTATTATGTAAAAAACTTATAAAACGCAAAAAACCTATACAATGCATGTTGCAGACTAGGTAGTTTCTAGGGTGCAAACAGTCATTCCACGTTTGCTCACTAGGATCGTTGTGAGCGTCCAACTATGGAGGAATGGCTCAACTACACGCATTGCTGGTTGCAGAGAGTATGTAGATGTTTTGTGAAGCCGAGTAGTCTGTAGGGTATCTGAAGATGTGAAAGAAAGTTGGTTGAGTAGCAAGATCGCATCTGGATGATTATGTGTGTTGGTCTGCATTTGTATAAAATCAGTGATATTTGCTATCTGATGAAATTATTACTGAATTTCCTGTTTGTTAGTATTAGCTGTGCCCGATGGGTTATTTATGTGTTGTTCTATATTTAAATTACGATTTTTACAGTTTTTTGTGTTTTTAAAAACTTTGAGGAGAATTACGGGCAATTGCCATCGCGCCCGCGTTGTGTGCAATTAAGCCACAAAACTTGGGAATGACGCATCACACATCAAACATTTTCCGAATGCCTCACATCTAAGCGCTGATTTGTACTTTCTATTGACGTCGCAGAATAAATTTCCATAAAATTTAAATGACTGGAAATAAAAAATAATGCAATAACCTTTTCACTTTCATAAATATTCCTGTCTGAACCATATTTTCTCACATGTTCCTTCACCAACCAGGGATTTTCTTTTCTTATCTCTTTCATTTTTGAAATTCAGCAAATTTGCATATGTAATTTCCAGAATCAATAAGAAAAAGCGGATGCGCAACTAATTTCTAGCTTTGAATCTCAAGTAAGTGTATTTGAGAGAAGAAACCAATCAACACATATTATTACCACACAAGTCCTCACTATTTACTTATGCACTGCCGTTTCCTCCTAGCTGAAGTATACAAATTACTTAGCTACACGTATAACTACAAAACGAGATCACAACAAGTGTCCATCAGCTAGTTAACATCTTGTGGAAAAACCTACATAATGTCACAAAAAAACAATATTTGAGTAAGGTCAAAACAAAAATATCACTTTTACGTAATATCCGTGCGGAGTGTTGGGTTAACGTGACTCTCGACTCTAATCAAAGGTGGATTTGAATGTGTAAGATGGGCGACCAACTCAACATTCATTCTATTTGGAAGAGTGAAATGAAATACATACTTCACTTCACAGAAGCACCCTTTGGGGTGAATTTGAGTGATGTTCGAAACGGTACGGTTTGGTTCACCAGAAGAAGCAATTTGATTGGAATATGTTCCTCTCTTAGCACTTAATTCATATCAAAGGCTGTTAATAGAGAACTATGTTCAACTAGGGCTACCATGGGGTAACCAGTCAAAATATTGCCTCTACGACCAAAAAATTTTGATAACCAATGATTTTCTGTGGTTGCCAGTAAGCCGATAACGAGGCATTGTACTCACTTTGCTTGCAAGACACTTTATACGAGTATTTCAATTAATCATTTACCAATTCGGCCAGATTTCGCTTTCTGTCCGACAAGTGTTGTTTGCAATGTCCATGGCTTGCAAAGATGATTATTTCACCGTGTCAGGCTCCAAGACTAGTTGGTAAAATGTTTCATGAACAAATGATACGACAAATGCATAAATTGATAAATGTATAGTCTCATACCCATCTTGGTATGTGACAGGTAGAGGAATTTTTTTGTAAAGCATAACTCAAAATTAAATATCGTTGTCCCTATCTTACTATAACTAAGCTGCTGTGCTCGAATACGACTATAATTCAGCCTCAATGAAAAACTAAACTCCAGTTATCTCTGAGCTCTGCAAGCTTATAAAAACTGAGGGGAACAGAAACACGCCATCGTCAAAGAAACCGCAAAAGATAATCGTCCTTCTACGATGTCGATTCCCCTCCATATCATCTGCTGATAACCATGATTACCCGTAGTGCGGACGGTGCAGAAAAATAGTCGAAAAGAGAGATGCTATACTAGATGCCTTTATCGTTTTTTTGTTGCGACTGGAGCTTATAGACTATTGAAATTAGAATCAGAAATGGTACGAAACAAAAAAGATCTGAACATTGTAGAATAAGCAAAAGCTTCATTGTTTGCTGAACACTATTGGGTTATTTGAACATCATATTTTCTATATTTATATCCATGACTTCAAAAATTCTGAACTTCAATTCAACTGGAATGAGAACTTTTTCTTCATATACTAATTCGCTAGTTGACCTAAGTAAGGAAACCTTAATAGTAATCATAAGCTACCAATCAGCATATTCACCAGGTAAATAAGACTATTGAATCTAGGGTAAAAAATACGAATTGGAATCGATTTTTGAGTTTCGTTTCACAATTTGACATAAAAAGGCAGATCGTAAACCTGTTCAAAAGGGGCTGTTTATTTTTACTTTTCCTGCATCTTGTAAACTAGGTACGTAAGAAGTATATAATAAAAACTAGTCAAGACTTAAATAACCAGGGGCTTGATTCTAAATGAGTTTAGACCGTTGAAATTGATTTCGATGTACTTGATTCGCTATGATAATTCTGACAGCTGATTATATTGATATCGTATATTCAAATTATCATGACAGTGTCAAAATTATCATATCTAATCAAGTATAAAGTCACAACGTGCCATCGAAATAAATTTCAACGGTCTAAACTCATTTAGAATCAAGCTCCTGAAGGATCCCTAGACAATAAACAGCGCTAGCAAAGTATAACACATTTTTGACCGAATCAGAATTTGATTAAAACTATTAGTGCAAACAGTATTTTTCACGCTATTGTACACCTAATTTAAACAGCTACTATTTTGCTGTATATTTATTTTTTTCATTCTTAGTGATATCAGTAATTTTTGTTTGGAATTGTGATGTGGGTATTTAACATGTAAAATTATCAACGAATTTGAATTAAGACCATCACTATTATTATGGGAACGTATATATTTTTGTTATATTATTATCACTATAAAATCTATCTATCGATCTATTTTCCTGGCGACTCTTGTTTCGTATGCATAGGCGTCGGATCTTTGAATTTCAGTTAACAAGTCTCTCTGATGTTTCATAACGCCCATATAACTCTGCGTCACACATTTTCTTCAATTTGCCTGTCTGTTGACGTTTTTTTGACCGTGTATCTCACAAACGGCTGCTAAGATTTTGATGACAAAGATGCCGCCCCCTTCGATTTTGTGTGTCTGGAAGTTTTTGTCTTTATACAAAGAATACACTATGAAGCGACCAAACTTTTGAAAGACGATCCGAGCTTGGAGGTTTAGTAAGGTTTAATCTGACTTCTAATGCATAAGCGCAAAGTTTTATAGTATTCCGATATACAGTATTGTCTGTTTGTACATACGTATTAGAACATGTGAGTGCGTGCTTGCTGAAATCGTAGAGTCAATCTACTTGACACTATTTTTTTCTATTGCACGGTTCTTAGTGCAAATAGCATCACGAACGAACCCCGTAGGTTTTCGTTCTTTCTTTGGATTGCAGCACCCAGACTAGGCTACGAAGTCGGGCGCAGTTTTCCATCGGATTTTTATTTGTAATAACGAGCCAACCGGGCGATAATTCGCCCTAATAACTTCTTCTTGAGCGCGACCGCGTTCGTAATCGATGGAGAGCAGAACTCACTAATGGTTATCTACGGTTCGAGACATTTTCCGCCATTCAGGAAATTCATGGATCGCGCAGAAATGCTACACTTTTATGGCGGTACTCCATATCGCTACCGTCTATGACCTTAAAAAGTAACAGAACTATGTACTGTGTTTTAGCTGGTAATAATTTTATGTCTGTTTATAGCTGCAAACCTGTTGATTCACTAGTTTGCGAAAACTATTTCAAAAATAAATTAACCTCTGAATATATTTTTTTATTAAATAAGATTAGTTCAAATGACGTATTACAGGCAATAGGGAGCCTAAAATCTGATGCGAAGGGAATTGATGGTATATCCCTGTCAATGATCCAGCTTTGTCTGCCAGTTATTCCCCATCACATCGTCCACATCTTTAACGACTGTTTGGAAAAATGCTGCTTTCCAAACACATGGAAACAAGCTCTAATTATTCCAATTCCTAAAAAAATGAAACCCACTGAGTATAATGATCTCAGACCTATCAGTTTATTACCAATTTTATCCAAAATTTTAGAAAAAATTATAAAGCTCCAATTGACCGCTTACCTAGAAAAATTCTTTATACTTTCCGACACTCAAACCGGATTTAGAAAAAATTATAGTACAACATCTGCCCTACTTAATCTGCAAGACAATATTTGAAGTGCCTTAGATAAGAAAATGGCACTAGCCTTAATCTCTATAGACTATTCGAAAGCCTTTGACCGCATCAATCATAAATTATTACTTGCTAAATTAAATTACATAGGTCTTGACAGTGTATCCCTTTCATTTTTCGACAGTTACCTTCATCAAAGAGCTCAGTGTGTTTTTCTCAATCAAGAAATGTCTCAAGTGACAATAATTCCCTCCGGCGTACCTCAGGGCTCTGTATTGGGGCCGCTTCTGTTCCTCATATATAAGTTCGACTTAAGCAAAAGTATTGATAATTCTCATGTCATTTGCAGACGATACGCAATTGCTTCATTATTTTAACCCATATAATGTCAATAACACTACTCAAATTTTACAAAACGATGTTAAAAAATTAATTAAATACTCTTTAGATCACAATCTACTTATTAATCCACAAAAATCTAAAATGTTATTATTTTGCGCACAAAGAAAAACATACAATGTAACACAGCTCTTGAACATTCAGATAAATAACCAAATCTTGCAATTTTCTGATTCTGCATAAATTCTTGGTGTTGTTTTTGATACAAAATTAAGGTTTATTGAACATGTTAAAAGTCTATCTCAGAAAACCTACCTACGGCTGCGCACTCTTATAGCAAACAGGTATTTACTAAATTTTAAGATGCGTAAAAAACTATGTGAAGGATTGGTCATATACTAAATTATTGTAATATCGTATACTATACTTGTTTAGACAATTTCACTAAAAACGTTATTCAAGTTATTCAAAACAATTGTATACGATTCATTTTCAGCTTACGTAAATTTGATCATGTATCAGCGAAATATCCCGTTCTAAACTGGTTAAAAATTAATGACATGGTCAAGTATCACTATTCAGTTTTTGTTCACAAATTGCTGCTCACGTCTAAACCTTATTACTTGAAGGAAAAAATTTCATTTAATAATGATGTTCACTGTAGAACTCTCAGAGAAAATAATATTAGAATACCTCTGCATACGTCTACACTTTTTAAACGCAGTTTTTCTTACAATGTTGCTATTATTTATAATGACCTTACTAAAGTATATAAAGAATTTTCATTACCTGTCTTTCGACAAAAAGTTAAAACATTATTACTCAACCCTCCAAACATATAATTTACGTATCTAACCATTCATTTCTTTTTTATTCCATCTTTAATTCAGATTAATAATTTTTTGGTGCATTTGGGTTTGGAAAGTATGCCTTTTTCTCTTTTTTTAAATTTTACTTCCGATGTAATGAACCAAATCTGTTTGTGGATAGTGTATTCTTTTGAACATCTGCTAGAGACTATATGGTTAAGTGTAAGAGTAGCAGCATTCTAAACTTTGCCATGTAAGTCTGACATTTGGCTATACTACAATATAATTGTGGATAAATAAAGACGTCTATTATTATTATTAATAACATATACTTATTCAAGAACTACCGGTGCTCCAATTGCATTGGTTATGGAGCGGAAATGCGACAATATGCGCTTTCAAGCCTTAAATGTACCTTATAGTTTGTCTTGTGAAACATTGCGGTTCCAAGGCAGGTGATAATATCTGCTCAAATCGTGAGAAAAATTCATCAAGGAGATCAAATCCGTTCTCTTGTTAGAATACCAGCGGCAGATCCAAGGTTTCTGGGGATCGAACCAAAAACTTCTGGGGCTCCGTGACACAGTGAAATTGGAGGGCTGGAACCAGGAACATCATGATTCTCAAGACACAAGCTTTCTTTACATTGGAGCCCCTGGTCCGCATTGTGGACCACCTACCCTTCCAAAGAACGGTGCGTCGTGTACTCAAACATAGATGTTCCCTTTGACCAAATCATTATGAACTGGAAAGACATACGATGTTTAACTTTTTCACGCGTTTTCTCTTGTATTACCTCTCTACAGGTATAGCAGTTTAGCCTCTAAAGAGGATAACGAAGAGAAATATGAAGGAAATTGCTTATTATAAAATTGAGTATCGACTGTGTTTCCAAGTCTGCAACAGTAACCCATGTCACTATTCCTCGATAAATGATAATGAATAATCGATAGTCTCTAAGCTAACAGATGGACCAGAAGTTCTTTCCAGGATTTACTTAGGGCTTATTATTGTATCCCAAATGTATTTTATTTTGTCACCATGAAGCTACCCTTTTGGGGTACACCATGTACAGAGCATTCTTCAAGAGCCAAAGTACTGCGTTTTGGTTTCATCAACAATGTAAACGTAGCGATAGTAGTCTAATAGTTTGTACTAGCGACTACGGCAGATGAACTCTGGTGACAGATTTAATGGATATACAAATGCTAATATCATTCTTATTTTTAACATGAAAGATTTTGTATTTTTATTTTTCCTGTGCGCCTATCATTTGCAGTTTTACTTATTATCTAGCTTAATGTCTATTGTTTATTGATAGAAATAGCAGATTTTTAACGTTGGTTGCAAGTAAAAAGTTACTTGCATTAACTAAACTTGAGTAGGCGCAGTTTAAACTGAATAAATTTTATACGAGCCGATATTGGAGTACGATAAATAAGGTATATGCCAAGGCATTTCGGGGAGCAGAGCCTTTTGGAATATTCTAATGCCTTCTATAGTCTCTTAATTACTTTCCACCTTGCCTTATAATTCAACCTCTAAAAGGAAATTAAAGTCTTTGAGAGAACTTCGCATGACCGACTCGTCAGACCAGGATCTGTAATGGCATAAAGACAAAGTACTGAAATACACAAAGGGTTTCATTGAGAGATGCAATGGAAAAGCACTAACACATACAATAATTTTACCTACAGAAACTGTCAAAAGCATTTTGTTGCCATATTAAGTAAAAGCACCAGCAGCATCTGAATAATACCGTAGAGTCGTAAAAGGGACTGATGGGTTTTCCCGCGTTACTGGACTGATTTTTCGAAATTACATATTTTTATAAAACATCACAACTATCTAAGTAAAAATGTTCAAGTTTTAGTAGTAGTAGTAGTAGCAGTTTTATTTATCCCGAAGATGATATAGAACATGCCATACAAAAATGCCAAGATAGATAATGTGTAGTATTAGATATGATATATATCATATAGTATATGAGAATTAAAATTCTTGAACAATATTATGGTACCTAAACACATTAAAAGACAGAAGAACAATCAGAAGTTAAAATTTATCTAGAAGGCCAACATATATTCATACACGATGAAGTAATTTCTTAATCTCTTTTTGAAAGTCTTGATAGCAATTTGCTTGTATTTTATTTAGTCGCTAACACGAACTTCATGCTTCTTATGATGCCCTAGCTGTGTAATGCTCGTTGATACGCACTATATTGTGTATGTATGTTTAATGTCTCTGAGGATATATTTTTTCCAGGAAACTAGTGAATACTTGTAAAAGCTAGGGTTCCCATTATTTGATTTAATTCAGAAAAACAATCTTCATTCTGTTTGCTCAGTAATTAACATATTCTACCAACTATATCCTAGTATATGCTTATAGTTATAATTATAGCTACAGCACGACCTATGAAATACTAATATTTGCAAAGAAAAATTTTAATTACTGCGGGGAGGAGACATATAGCTGTACAAAATTTCCATAGATGAGGCTAGGTTACATATCTCATTCCATCTCGGATACTTTCTGGGGTTGAAATATGGTACACGGTTGACTATATTCAGGTGCGGCTAAACTTGCTATTTCCAACAGTTGGGCTAATTTGTTACTTGCTTATGATAATCCTAAGTTATCGGCAATCAGTGGTTATCCATCAGGAGCCAAGTAAATTGACTTTTTGTGTGAGAATGTCGTTTACCTTTTAAGCAGAACCAGTCATGTTGTACAATATCCGTTGGTAGAGTTACAACATTCATAGCATTATTTTCCCTTTTACTTATATCTTGTGCTGCCCTTTTTTTCTAATGAAAATAAATTCATACTGCAACTTATAGAGAGTTGCAATAGAATACAAGCAAATAAACCAAGCCGAACCCAAGGGTGAAATTCTGTGTTTTTAAAACGTCCTCAGTTCAATTTTGGCATCACTTTCTAAAATGTTGATGAAACCAAGTAAATGACCCTTGAAATTTTGAGTGTTGTCCCAAATAAACTGTTAAAGCTTGCATATTTGAGTAAATATACATTTTTAGTTAAAAAAACATGACAGGCGCAATCAACCTATTTTGCTAGTTAACACCCCATTCATTCACTTTTTTGTACATAGGCAAACATTTCAATATTCAGCTTGTTAAAAGACAAAGTAGCCAAAAAAATAGAGCCCGGCCCTGCACTATAAAGATTTGGCGTATTTTCATAAATCGTATATTCGTAAAAACTGAAATTAGAACTTTTCTACCTTCAGAACCTTCCATTTCGCTATGTCCATTTAAGTACGGAACACCCTGCATACGTAGGGCCTACCACAATTATTGCCTCACCCCTAGAACGTACGGCACTGGAATTCTAAATCATTTTCCACGATCCAGCAAGGCGCGATTCTATTGCCGCCAGAACAACTACACAGCGAGTCATTCATAAGGCA
Organism: Acanthoscelides obtectus; assembly: GCA_963669975.1. Lineage (NCBI taxonomy): Eukaryota > Metazoa > Arthropoda > Insecta > Coleoptera > Chrysomelidae > Acanthoscelides > Acanthoscelides obtectus. The sequence continues at coordinate 50,178,682 of CAVLJG010000009.1, read as the reverse complement.
TTATTAATTAAAATCTAATTGCAGCAGCAGCAGCAGTCTAAAGTTTTGGCCCTGTTTTTCGTTGGAGACATTCATCATTACTTTGACAAAGGAAGACAGACGTTAATCGTTCGCCGCCGTGCCGGTTTTGCAAACCCCTTTATGCCTTCCGAAGACCAAAGAAAAACACCGATAGGGATTAAATGTTTTTCCATGAAATTTATTGCTTACTTACAGAACACCCAGAGGAGGGATCTGCTGGAAGAGTTTGGTTGTTTTAGATGGTTTCCCTTTTCAAGGATTTCGTAATCAATAATTACTTCCACAGGGGAAAGGCCTATATTTACGACTGGTAAGTACCTACTTATATATATATATATAAAAGGCAATTTCCTCAGTAATTTTCACTTTGTCTATGATTGAACATTATGCAGATGTCATGAATGACTGTAGATTGCAAGCCATTTATCGCTGCCACACTTAGGTGCAGTAAGGTATGAACTTGAAACGACTGTATCGCGTAAACTAACGATATAAGAATTTTGGACTCCTGTACGTTTTTAGTTCTACATGCTGAGATCTATAATATATTAATTTGCAAAAAAATTCAAGACATGAATGTTAAGAATTGATGTCAATTCCTTTAATAATACTTAGAGTGACCTATAACAATCAAACAGTGTTTACTTTCTCTGCAAGCTTTCAGGTTTTCGAATCAGAAAACTTCTATATATGGCAAAAAGTCTAAAACCTGAGTACTGTTTACAATATTTCAAGCATCTTGCTCACTAAACTTTTCTGTTAAAACATTTTTTCTAATAATTTCTGATCCCACACCTCTTTGAGCAGTTGGTAAACTTATATCAAATGGAAGCACAACTTCTTTTCCGTATGTTTTTTACCTCTGTTATATGTAGCTCTTAATTTTTTGGGGACTCGTAGAGAAAAGTCCACTTTGGTTTTCTACTCTTTTTGAATCTCTCATCAGTTATGGGCTCCATACAAAAAGCTTTGGAGAATCAAAAACTTAGAATGTAGAAGCTACATTTTAGAATCCAAAAGATACATCTTTTTTATATGCTTACACTAGGTTTGGAAAGAAATATATAGTATAATTATGGTAGCCACAATTTTGGTTCTAATTAAAACATATTTTGATTACTCAAGAATCAATGTCAATAATTACAGTTGATTTAATTTTTGATGAGCATAACTGATAATGAATGCCTTGCAGACAAACATTCGTCTGTTTGGATGGAATAAACAAAACAAATTGAACGCAGGCGGAGGCTCATCCTCCACTCACAGGACCGTAACTCAAACATTTTTCTTGGGAGATTGAAACCAATCAAAACTCATCTACATCAATTATAAAGTTGTTCTTACATTTGTGGAATAGTTTTTCAATAGTAAGGCATTTTAAATGAAACAACTCCTATAAAGTAGAATGCAGCTTACAGGATAAGCAGCAAGGCTTTTGTTTCCGTCTTCATTCTATATCATGTCTATTCCACCTAGAAGTCTGTGCGATTTTCTGCTATTTTTTCGAATCCAGGATAAAAACAAGGTCTGCTCTGATAGCCAGGTGACGGTGAATTTATTAAGAAGTGCTTGTAGAATAACGTTGGTATTCCTTCAAGAATGTAAGAAGGAAGAAAAATAGACACTAGGAGACTTGCAGACTTAGTGTCTATTGGAAGATCTTGGGCGCTTCATCGGCTTTTGGGTAAGTTTAGGGTAAACAGAATTTTAGCTATAAGCATTTGTCGTTTTGTCGAACAGTAGAAAAAGCTGGAACGCGCCATATATTGTCGCATGGTCTTATCATCGCGAGATTTTGATCAATAGAAAACGTCGATTGCGAATTTCAAGAAGGCACATAGTTTCGTGTGACGTGTTAGCATTCGACGTTGACCATTCGACATTCGAGAACACCCTCCCGGACAGAAATTTTACACTGTTTTTGGGACTAGGTAAAGTCTGGCAACTGAGCACTTTTGGCCATATTTTAATCCTGAGTGAACTAACACGAAAACTAATGCAACAACATTAGAATTCAATATCGCACTTCGGACAAATGTCCACTTAGACTTCTTCGTACGCTTCTTTTCTATGAAACTTAATAATAATCAGGCATACCGAATAACACTATGGCGGCACGTTTGTTTGAGAAGTAGAATAATATTTTTATCCCCTTTCCATCACAGACATGACCCTTTCATATTCATTTGCAGTGGAATAAGAAAGTACCAGCAGATCTTTGATTTTTACTTCCCACGCCGCTGTCGAAAAAGCATTGTAATCGCGTATAATTTCGAAATGCGATATATGCGATATATGATATGTAACTACATCACAAAGAACCATGTCACTAGTTTTCACGGGTGTGCTTATTGATCTGTGTATCGGCCTGTCTGTAGGTCTGCCTGGCGTTATAGAAGATGTTGGTCTGACTGTCGGTCTCTGTCTGTCGGTCTGGCTATCGGTCTGTATGTTTGTCCGCTAATCCTTGGCCAGTTTAGAGGTTGGAAAATCGCTCGCATTTTGCTCTAAGGTTAGTACGAAAGCGCGTTTTAAAAACTGGTCCAATTGCGGCGAAGCTGGGAGGAAAAAACCGAAAAAAAGTAAATTGCTCCAATTTCGTTTTTTGAAGTTTCTTAGACTTGTGCTAATTTTTTAAAAAATTTGGGAGTGGCACAAAATTTTGAGGTAGTGTTGATTTTTCACAACGGGGCTATGAGTCATTGAAAAAGCAGCCAAAGCAGCAGCCTAATCTTAAAAATCCTAAATATAACACAAAAAGCTATTCTAAATAATATGCAAATTCGAGGAAGATTCTCAGGGGACCATGGCCTGGGAACTGGAGGCTAATCATTTGGGCCTATGGACTGACTTGATCCATTACATGTTTTTATTATACATCTTCGATGTTAACTTCTTTCTAAGAGTGCCTACTTATTCTGAGAATAATCATTTACGAACTGGTGATAGGGTTGTGTAAGTTCAGAGTCTACCTAATTGACGCTAAAGCATTATGGGAATGGCAACTGATTTGTTATGCGTGCTATGTGACAATTGGAAACATTACGCGCTGGCTCAATGTGGGAAGTGTTACCAGGTTTACCGATTTTTCGGTAGACCTACAGATTTTATTCAGATTCACCGAACAACCTATTTTAATACGAAATCTTCAGACGTCTATCGAATTCTTAAATCGTATATTTCTGATATCTCTAATTCAACGAAACACAAAAATAAGGCACTTTGCCAACCAACCCGGGGAGGGGGGAGTTGGCAAAGTACATTTCCTTCAATTTTCGATTTGGTGAAACTCTGTGCTATCCAAATTTTTAAATAGAAGCATTTCGTGTCACCCCCTCTTCGGCTCTTCAATTTTCAGAACCCAGTAGAGCATATGCAACGTTTCCCCTTCTTTAATTTTCTATCACCGGCAAGTTTTTGCTTTTTATATAAATCCACCAAAAGGTCATTGACTATATCTGGAAGCACCGATCAGGTATTACTATGAATGAAAATTATAATTCCCTTGACTCAGGCCGGTTCTGCATTGCTAACCAACTACCCCGACCGCGCGCCTCCAAGAAGCAAAGGGTGAAATCTTCGAGGGTCCGGATAATGGAATCAGACTTAGCCTAAATGGAAGCTTAACACTTTCGGCGGTTTCCGGATTGAATGCTTAGCGTTCTCGATTCATTGCTTTCTGAATACACATCGACCACTTCGCTGGCGACTTACCAGGGCGTTGTTGGGGGTTCGGGGGCGATCCGCCGCCCCTAATGCCCCATTAAATTATTTGGATTTCTCTCAGTTCCGGACGGAAACGTCAAGATTTGCATGTTTAAGGAGGGCGCGGGTGACTTCCGCTGCGATGGGAGTTAAACAAAGGAGTGACGAAACGATGTATCATCGGTAAATTGATGTACGAACTTCCATTGTTATACACGTGCTTTTCAAAAAGTACCGGTCCTGCTTTATTTTTTGAACAGGTCAGGTAAGCCTTGGACGACGAATTTAATGCATAAGCATGTTACGACCACACGACGTACCATATTTCAACGTGAGTGACCGTTAAACATTTCAAAATGGCGACTAGACATATTCTTTGAGCAATGTTTGAAATATACTGGAGGGTTTGGAGATCCTTATAAGTACTTCCCAATCTTCGAATATAAAATCACTATCTTTCAAGCTAGCAGACTGACAAATTTAAGCGTTTTTCAACACAGTGCATTATATCAATGTTCTTCTCTTGGAAGGATACATCCAGATATGTAATAAAATATAAAACATTTCATTAGAGATTTCAAAATCTACCTATCAATTTCTCTAAGTGGAATCCGATATATTTAAACAATGTTACACGTCTTAAAGTTTCCAATTAAAGACTATAAAATTAGGATAAAGTATTCACACAACAGCTTCAGCAGTCGGAATATCAGCTTGCTTATTTGACCCGTTCAAAAAATAAAGTAGGGAGATGACACCATTTTGAAAAGCATTGGTGAACACTAAACATACCACAACTTTTGCATTAATAATAAGCAGATCATTTTATCACTTTTGCTCATTTGACTTCATAATTTTCGACAATGTACAATTTTATTTGATTCTAGTAAAGTGAATTTGCATACTTCCTTCCTAATGTATTGAGTGGGGGTATGTTTAGTGATGAACATACAATAGAGGTTTATTGGTTTATTTCTTGACATACACTTTTCGAGAAAATACAGAGCAAGTTAGAGTAAGCTTTCGAAACGATCAAAATCTATCAGCTAAAATAATATGAGACGTATATAATATGCATCCATTCGCACTTTGGCCTTAGATTGTTAAATTAAGCACCCTTGTTGACAAATGTTCTTTAAATGAGAAATCTTTAGGTTCATTGAGGAGAACTTTCGTCACGAACATGACTGGTCAATAAGAGTAAATGCTAAGAATAAGTTCGTTTAGAGCCCTAACGACAAGCATTGCCTCTACCTAGCCCCGTAAATCACATCACCCACTGGTTTGTCTAGGAACTAGAGCTAGAGTACTGTTTGCCATTTAACCTGTTTACCTAGTATACGGGCCAGATAACGACTGATAACTGATGTAGCTTAAACCAGGGTTGTTTGACAAATTAAAAAAATTTCTTCAAAAGAGAGCCTCAAGATTCTCTGACACTGAGGAGTCGAAGACCTGACTCTCTTTTATCGATACGTCCATAAACTCTGCTCCTATCTAAGCTCTTCTCCATGATGATGCGCCGTCTGCTTCCGCTGTTTATTTTAACACGCTCGAGGTCTGTACATGGAAAACTGGTTGGTATTACTACTTCTTCTCTTCTATTAGTAGAGTATTGAGAATGGGAAACAGTTCGTTGAAAAATCGGGCCAAAAAGGTATTTTTTATCTCGTTATTTAGAATCTGTATTCCCGGCTACTCCTGTAGAAATTTCTCACAGAGTAGCTTTCCACTACTTACGTGCCAGGGTGGAAAGATTGTAACCGACTCAAAGGCTAAGGCGGAAGTGCTTTCCAAGATCTTTGATGTCAACCCCAACGCCCAAGTATCGTCGATCCAAAGGGTTCCCTACACTATGCGGGAAGTAAAATTGAGACCGTAATATGGGTGCCCTTGTCGCTCGATATCAACAAAGCTTCTAGCCCGGACTTGATTCCTGCCGTTGTATTGAAGAAGTGCACTTCCAGATATCTTACGAATCCGGCATGTTCCCAGAAAACTGGAACTTTGCTATCGTCCAACCGATCCCAAAGAAAGGATCGACTCTTAAAATTACAGGCCTACAGATCTGCTCTCTGTTATAAGTAAAGAGATGGAGAGGCGCATAAATTGCGAGTTTTCAGGGCTATCTCGAACGTCACGGCTAGATTAGTGACTGGCAGTATGGTTTCCAGCATCAGCCTCCTTGCTTACATCACGCAATTATGGAGTAAAGTCATCCAGTCTTATGGTGAGGCTCACGTCGTTGCTCTTGATATCACCAAGGCGTACGATCTGCTGTTGTAAGCTGCCCTCTTATGAAAACTTCCATCCTTTGGCCTCCCAGAGAAGCTTTCCAGATAGGTGGCTGACTTTCTTTCAGACCGCAAGATTTTTATCATAATTGACGGGTTCTCCTCTTCATCCCTTAACGTCAACGCGGGTGTTCCCCAGGATCGGTCTTGGGTCCGACACTGTTCCTCCTACATATCAACGACATCCTTTCCTGTAAGATCAACCCAATCTAGCATGACAGCACTCTACATGCTGGCATTCAGAGCCGTTGACCTCGAAAAAGGAAGACTAGCGGCGAGTTCCTCTCTGACAAGAGGCCTCGAGGTTATGACAGCTTGGAGACGTAACTATCTTGTACAGTTTAATGCTGTCAAAAACAGTACGACGAACAAAAAGCATCCTAGCGTTCATCCGGTTTCGATGGATGACCGGGCTCTGACAAAGGGCCGTCCATTTCGGCTGGTCGGAGTCCAGGCCCTCAAGGACTTGATCTCGCAAGAACCCATCTCGTCAACAGCTATTTGTTTAGGGCTAGGAAGTACTTTTCTCCGCATGACCTCCTCACTCTATACATCGCCCAGGTAAGACCTAGCCTCGAGTAGGTACTGCTCACACGTTTGGGGTACTGCCGCCCCCACTGCATTATTTATGATCGATGCTGTCTAGAAGAGGGGTGCCGACTGATCGATGACTCTTCTGTAACAGACAGTCACGGGACCCTTTCGCACGAACGGGCCGTCGGCGGTCTAGCTCTCTTCTACCTCTACACTAACGGGTTTTGCCCCTCAAAGCTCGTCTCCATGATGGCGCCGCACGTTGTACCTGCCAGACAGATCTGCCTGACTTCGGCCTCCCATCCTAACCGTGCCGAACTTCGTACATTCAGAACTGGCCAATACGACCGCTGCTTTGTCAGGAGGTTGTCGAGATTGTGGAACAATTTACAAGAGGAAGCTTTTACCAGCTGTACTGACGTTAGGCAGTTCAAAACTCGGATTAACCAAATTTCCTTGAGATCAGCATAGCAGCGTCTTGCCATTTAGGTTTCTGCTTGCGCGGCCGCTTCCATATGGAAAAAAGTAGAATAAAAAGAAAATGTAGCACCAACAAGTTTGGAGTACAGTTTTGTCACTATTTTTCTGATTTCGTTTTAAGGACTGATCGCAAGAAAGCTCGCGAAACCTTATTGGCTTTCGGCTAACTATTTTTAAAAATTACTATATTGTAGATCTCAAGTGTACATCATGAGTGGCGTGGGCTATCCAACCAGCCTAGTACGATCACTATCATAGTCGTTATTCCACATAATACGGATGTGGAAGGACCGGGGATATTTGCGACTCTCGGGACTTGAGTCAAATTTAGTTTTGGTGCTAAAGTCAAGTCAAAGTAATCTGCTGTAGATTTAATTTGAATTCCCTATAAAATTGCTGACCCAATTAGTTTTTTTGATGAAAAAAATCCGAAGATGCAATCGACTTATATTGTTAATTTGCACATTCATTCGTCACAATTACAGCTATTTTCGCTATGAAAAAGATTAAGCAAGGACCCACATTCAAAGTACAAGTATAGTTTAGAAAATTAAAGTATTTTCAAGAACTACTAGGTACTGAAAGTGACGATCGAACCGGTGTAAGGTTTTACAGTTCCGGGTTTTTAGACCGATTGAGATAGTTAAATGCGCGACTAGGGGGTTAGTGCTTGAAATAATGAGTAGAATAACTTCCGCGTGCTCATTTCCTGTTGCGAGAATGAGCGTGGGTATCTTCCCATTCGGGGAACTGGATCCCTGAACACTGATAGAGTCGCTCCCAGAGTCAGTTTTGGGAGAAAAAGTACAGAGAGCTCGCCGTTATCCATCAGCCTCATCTCTAAAGACTAGTAGACTTTTCCATTGAACGTTAATTGATATGATATATGTATTCACAAACATATTTGACAAATGTCAAAATCAGACACAAACAGTTCCTTGGCAGTCTGGAAATACGTACTTATGCTTGATAACTTCCATAACAAATACGTTCAGGAAGTCAGTTCTCAAAATGAGGGAATAGGAGTAACTGAGAAATAGTGGAAGTTGTTCTCTTACCTTCCTAGAAACACTGTTCTTCATGGATAAGCAGAATTCATAGTTTTGAAATTTTGTATAAAAATATACTAAGTGACGTATAAATCCGAACACCCAGTTTAAATGGTTTTATTTTAATAAAATTTTGTATAAGTACTTAATGAAGCATAATAAGTAAATGATAAAAATTTCAAAATGATTGCACTGCTTTAAAGCCCTTTGACCTTTATTAATGTGTGGATGCACCCTGATGTGCTACGCATTCTCCAACGCACCTAGGCATGCTTCTGATCAGGTGGTCAATGTCCTCCTGTGGTATCTCATTCCAGGCAACCACCAACTCCTCTCGAAGTGCTTCTGGAGTCTGAGGAGGACGTTGCAAATTGAGCAATCTCCTACCCATCATATCCCACACGTGCTCAATTGGGGATAAGTCGGGAGATCTTGGTGGCCATGGTAACAATGTGACATCATTATGTTGAAAGAAGTCTATTGTGACTCTTGCAACATGTGGTCGAGCATTATCTTGTTGGAAAGTTGGATCTGCCAGGGTGTCAAGATAGGGTAAAAGATGGGGTTCTAGAACTTCGTGGATATAACGCTGCGCGTTCATGTTACCTCTGAAGAAGATTAAAGGTGACCTGGAACCATAAGCTATAGCACCACAAACCATAACTCCAACAGTGTGATGAACATGTCTTTCAACAAAAAACTGTGGATTCCTCCTTTCACCACGTCGCCTTCTAACCCTGGCACGACCATCGTGCATGCCTAAACAAAATCGAGACTCGTCACTAAAGACAATAACTGTTCCATTCCTGATCCCAGACTGACCGTTGTCTGCACCACTCAAGGCGATTACGTCGGTGTTCTCGAGTTAAAGGGAGGACCCAGTGTGGCCGGTATGAAAACAAGCCAAATCTTCTCATTCGTCGGTAAACACTTCGCATGCCAATAGGTCTTCCATGTTCTGCAAACCGTTCATTTGCAATGGACCTGGTAGTGGAGAAACGGTCCCTTAAGGCCAATAATCTTAGGCGGCGATCTTCACGGTCTGTTGTTCTACGGCGGCGTCCAGTGCCCCTTACTCTTTGCGTACGGCCTTCTCGAAGCCATGCCTGACAACACCTAACCACAGTGTCTACACTTCTTTGCACTCTAACTCCAATTGCCCGAAAAGAAAGTCCAGCTTCCCGAAGTCCCACTATACGGCCCCTATCAAACTCACTAAGTTGACGAAATCGTACAGGTCTCCGTACTCTAGGCATCGTAACCGATCGTAAAGGATGTCAAGAACCAAAATCCGCCAACGTTGATTCCTTACTGCGACTGAAATATTCATTTTTAGAGCGTTAGTGGATTAAAAAAAAGCATTATAAAAACAGGAATGTTCAACTGATAAGGCTGAAAATTTTTTCACTTGTTATTTACAGTAAGATAAATACAGTCACCAACTTTTATTAAAATAAAAACATTTAAACTGGGTGTTCGGATTTATATGTCACTTAGTATATGTAGACTTGAAGACATAAGATATTATGTCAAATACTGTGTAACATTGATATCGTAGCATTAATACTAAGTAGATCTACAAAAACCAAACAAACAAAGCCCCGAAGAAAAAGTGAGAAAGTCTCGCTCTTCTCCGGCAGTCTCAACTCTACAGGCGGAGTTGACTTTGTGGTCGAATGCTTGATCGTATGAAGAACCCACAGGAACAGACCATTTGAATGGAAAATGGATGCATCACAAACTTCTTTGACGAATGTCAGCTGCCAGAATTTGAAACCATTCTGTATGGAAGAGAACCAGGTCCACCTTTTTTTTAGTCATTCTGCTGTCTTGTTTTTAAGTGTATGAGTCTAGCAGTCAGAAGTGCATCCGGAAGCATTGCGGTAAAGCATCACGGATCACGCGCAACATTCGCAGTAGAGGCGAACCATAACAGCAAACGTCGAAGACGAGTTACACACAGAGCGACACATCAAAGCGACATCGTCCGTCGCGCTAGATTGCTCCCGATAATTACTATGCAAAATGATTAGCATATTAATTAAAGAAAATGTAATTAAAATGAAGAGAGAGAGGAAGGGGGGACGGGGAGGGAGCAAGTCGTCCTAGGCGCTACACGTTCACGATTATCATAACCGAGTTGGGAAATGTGTCGTCCGAGGGCATTGGAAAACTGATCAAAAGTCAGACGGGGCAAATTGCCACAGGAACATCTTCTGACGCCATGCCGGTGCTTGTTGGTTGTTGGTTGGTGGCTGGCTCATTTGAATGCGCACCAAATTTAGATTGTGTTTTTATTACGGTTGCTGGCACTTGCTGGCGACGATGAATTCGTTTGCATGTTAATCCTTAACAAACACGTGCCGTCCCAGACAAATATGCTAAACAGGTGCTGGTGCTGGGGAATCTTACCGGATCAGCTAGCTGTTCAGATTATACTCATATCACTTCTCCTTTCCATATCACATGTCTGTAGCTGCTTCTGCTTTTGCTTCAGAAGCAATTTCCTACTTAAAGAATAACCATGATGCCTTCGTTCATAGACAGCTGTTTCGTGCTTCTTGGCTACTCATCTGATTGGTCTCTTGTCTCTGGACAAACGAACGAAAATACGGCTGGCTGTAAAGTAGGTGTGGTCGGTCTACTTGCCTTTCAATAATACGAGGGATGTCTCCTAAGTTTTGCATATAGAAACATAGTAGACCGCGCGGATCGAACGTCATTACTGAATCTTAACCTCACTCTTTAGTAAATCTAAATTCAAAGTTTCACAGCAATACGTGCAGTGTACTCACTACAGTGAATTTTTAAGTGTCACCAAGTCATTAGAAAAATGGAACTCAACCGAGAACATTTTCGCACCATAATTTATTACAACCTTCAGAGACAATTATCGCAACAAGAATGCCTTGCTGTGTTACAACTCGTTCACACGATACGGTACGGCACGGGAATTTAACCGAAACGACATTTTAACCGAATCGGGTCCAGTGTTCACACGATGCGGTATAATATTTTTGCGCGGATACGCTTCTTGTCAGTTGTTGATTGAGTTTGGCACAATGAATGCAAATATGTTGGTTTTAATGTATTGGTATCGTAGACTCTGTAAAAAACGAGTAATAAGGAGATATTGGGAACACCCTATTATTAGAGAAAGATTTAATTTGGGGTCCTTCCGGACACTTATGTGTCAATTAAGAAGAGATGAAATTAAATTTTTCAATTATTTTCGGATGTCTTCCTCTACGTTTGATGACCTACTTAATAGAGTGAAAAAAGACTTAACTCGAGAAGACACAAATATGAGAACATGTATCAGTGCTGAGGAAAAATTGGTGATATGCTTAAGGTAGGTGTCATTTTTTAAAAACTTTATTTTATATACAAATAAACAAATCAAAAATTGGAAATATCTAGATCTAAAATAGAATCTTGGCTTGCAACAGACTGTGTAGAGGGTGACGGTTCGGCAGTATATGGACTAGTCATTGGTGTTGTTACTCTTGAAATTGTTTGTGGCTGTGGCTGACTGTAATAATCATGATTTTGCCAATTATTGTAATAAGTGGCAATTGTACGCGATGGCATTTGAATATTATCGGCCAACCTTCGCTTCTTTGCTCTCATATTTTGCAATAAACTTAACACACTCGACTGAAATTCCAAAGTTTCATCTTCATCAAACGATGATAATGATGGAAGAAGACTTTTGAAGAATGTAAGATGACGATTTTCATCCTCTTTGACTGTTGAAACCTTGGATAAGTTGATTTGATGGTCTATGAATCGCATCATTTTGGCATCAACTTCATTAATACTCCTCTTTCTGCGTGCAGTAGAAGTACTGATGGGAGTACTACCAGACTGATTTGCTTCCATATTCGGTTGTTCAGGTGGAACACTCTCTTCAATAACTTCTGCATCCAAGTCTTCTATCTCGGTGTTATTTTCATTATTAGTGTTTTCATGACAAACAGTTGAATCTGTAATTTTTTTCAGGAATGACATCTGCTCATTATATATATAAAGTCTTGAAGGTTTGGTCGATGTGCCACTTGTTTTTTGGTCTTTATGTTTTTTCAATGCTTTCATCCACGAGTCTCGAATGTATGTCCACTTTTTTAAAATCAGCTTACCTGGAACAAATAAAATAAAACGTTCCTTCCTTTCAGGTATCTAGCATCTGGGTGTTCGTATAAAGATCTGCATTACTCCTACCGAGTTGGTGTCTCAACAATTAGCAATATTGTGAGAGAAGTTACTCGGAGTATATGGAATAATATGGGTACTAAATTTATGGCATGCCCTGATACGCCAGATAAATGGGAGGAAATAGCGAATGGATTCTGGATGAAAACGAATTTCCCGCATTGCCTCGGTGCGGTAGACGGGAAACATATAAGACTGAGAAAACCCGATAACACTGGCTCTATGTACTTCAACTACAAAGATTACTTCTCTATTGTTTTATTAGCAGTCGTAGATTCAGAATATCGTTTTATATACGTGAATATAGGGTCCTATGGAAAAGATTGTGATTCGTCAATCTGGAAAGAATCTACATTGTGGAAAAAGTTGACACAGGGCGCTTTAAACATACCAACACCCAGACCTTTAGAACAGACACAAATAAATGTACCCTTTGTGTTTATTGGCGATGAAGGTTTCGGATTGCATGACAATTTATTAAGGCCTTTTGGCGGTACACATTTAGACAAGAAAAAGCGAATATTTAATTACCGACTTACTCGCGCTAGAAGATATGTTGAATGTGCATTTGGCATCTTAGCTAATAGATGGAGGATATTTCATCGTCCTCTAGATGTTAAACTAGAAACAGCAATATGGATAGTAAAAGCGTGTACTGTGTTACATAATTTTGTCCGAGAAAAAGACGGGTTTAATTTTGAAAACGCTCATTTGCCAGAAATCCACCTTGACAACTTACCAAAAGCACAAAATATACGAGGAGGACTATCTGCCAATTCCATAAGAACAACTTTTGCTGACTATTTTCTAACAGAAGCTGGTTCTGTTTCTTGGCAAGATGAAGCCATCGGTTAGTAAATTTATGTATGTCAAAATAAACAATAAAATACTTACCAAAAGCCTGCCTCTCCTTTTGTTCCATATCTTCGAAATTCTCCTTTAACAGAGAACATATCTCTCTCCATGCTGACGACTTTAAATTTTTGTCTTTATATGTGTCAAGTGTTTTATCCCATAAAGCGGGTCTCGCTTCCACTAAACTTATCAACAGCTCCGTATTTATTTTCTCCATTGTATATATGTAGGTATATACCATAAATATGAGCAAACTATTTAAAGCCGAAAACAAGTGCCGTTCGGCAAGATAATCGAATCGCGACTGGAGGTGAAATGGCCAATATACATTGTACGTGCCACTGAAGGCCGATTCGGTTTTTTTCCCGAACACAACCGCATGCGACCATACGGTTGCCAGTGGCGCGAACCGAATGCAAGTCCGAACGAATCGGCAGTTTTCCCGTATATGGGGTACGACCGCATCGTGTGAATATGCAGATTTAAAATATTGCGCCACTGCGAGATTCGATACTTTTACCGGTTCGATTAAATGATCGTGACCGAGTCGTCTGAACGAGCTGTTACTGTCTGTTTTCGGCAACGAAGCGCCACGTCACTCGACAATTTCCCGTTGGTATGGAGAATTCAAACGTGGACGGGTGAGTCTTAGCGACGATCCCAGGGTGGGTGCACCAAAAACGGCAGTCACCCAGGAAGACGTCGATGCTGTGCGCAAACTCATCATTGAAGATAGACTTGTGACATATCGCGAGATTGAGGCGTCCTTGAAGATCTCAAAGACCTGAATTCAAAAAAATTTACATGAAGAATTAGGAGTAAGAAAATTAATTTCTCGTTGGATACCCCACCTGTTGACTGAAGAGCAGAAAGCAGCCAGGGTTAATTGGTGTCAAAAAACGCTTGACCGTTTCAATTCTGGAAACTCAAAAAATGTGTACAGCATTGCTAGTGGTAATGAATCGTGGATTTACTGTTATGAATCGGAAAATAAACGACAGTCGGCTGTTTGGGTGTTCTAAGGTGAAGAAAAGCCAACAAAAGTCATCCGTTCTGAAGTGTTTCGAAAAAGATGGTCGCGACATTTGTGTCAAAAGCGGGTCATATTGCAACAATTCCTCTCAATGAGCAAAGAACTGCTACTGCGGATTGGTATACCACCATTTGTTTGCCAAAGGTTATCAGCGAGCTTCGAAAAATCAACCCCATCCTCCATATAGTCCCGATCTAAGTCCTAACGATTTCTTTACTTTCCCGAATATTAAAAACAGACTGCGTGGACAAAGGTTCCAGTCACCAGAAGAAACAGTTGACGTATTCAAAAATGCCGTTTTGGATCTGCCAGCAAACGAGTGGAGTAAGTGCTTCGAAAATTGGTTCGAGCGCATGCAGATGTGTATTAATCTTAGAGGAGAATACTTCGAAAAACAATAAAGTCATTTAAAACTACCAACCGTGTTGTTTTATTTCCATATGCAAAACTCAAAAGACATCCCTCGTAAACATGGTGCTTCCGTCTGTCTGACCAAAAAGACAGCCAACCATGAATAGCTGTTTCATGCTTCTTGGCTACCCATCTGCATAGTATAGCATGGTCTCTTGTCCCTAAACAATCGAAAATATCGTAAAATTGACCATTTCATAAAAAGATCAAGTATTTCATGAAATGGTCGCATTTCATGAAATTTATCATTATCTCTTATCCAGATAATGATGTCCGTTGACCAGATCATTAATAACAAATCGTTTAACTATATGATCAACTAAACGCGCGGCTACTTCATGAAACTGTCAAGCATGTTTCATAAAATCGTAAAATAAATGCATTAACTACCGATAGAGGCGCTGGCAGCGCTTTGTTTACATTTCAACGCGGCAGTCGTTAATTATAAAATTGATTTTCGAAGTAAACATTCTAATAATTCATTGCCAAATGATAAAGAAAGTAAGATTAAAAGACTCTGCGGCAAAAAGGTACTCGAGTACTAGTCGGATCACGCAAGTACCAGTTCAACCACAAAAGAGTCATGGAGTTCAGATCGAGCTTCACAGGTTAGTACTTGACTCTTAAATTGCATTATCATTCATTTATTGTAGGTTAAAATCGCGTGCTAGCTAAAATATTGTGTTTATAGTATTCTTCGTATGGAAAACTCATTGTAATCTGCATTTTATTTTTAGGTTATTATCAAATAAAGCAGAACAGGGTGGCCATGCGGTTTATTAACTTCACCGACATCAGATATGCTCAAATATGTTATTTGTGATACGTAAGGTTTGAGAATGTCCTTACATAATTACTCTGTTTTAATCAAAAACGAGTTCGTAACATACAGGTATATTCTGGATTTAAATTAAATATTCTATGGATACCCTCTATTTTACGATATGGCCAGGTTAAACGAAGACGATTTAACGATAAGGATAAATTTCTCTCTTCGGAGGCCTACGCCACTGCTTCTATCGTCTATCCCTATTATAGCCCAGACTTACAAATTTTATTGATTTTTTAATAGACGTCACTCTCCACTGGGGATACAAACAAATCCACGAAGATCTCAAGAGATCGATCGATTACTAAAGGAATCCAAAGACACAAAGAAATCAATCTCTTTTTGAAAAAAGTATCGTCTGGAACGCCATTAAAAACGAACAGTGTCGTCGTAGTCGAAACTCCACATGTGATCAGTGCTGGACTTTTCTGAGACGTGTACTGAGAGGTTAGATGATAAACGAGATAGCTCAGGTTCTTTCTAGCGCCAGCTGCGGTTAACAAGATGTATCAGTGTTCAACAGTGGCGGATTTAGGGGGATGCCCCCCTAGACATCCGAAACTTGCTTTTGTAAACTAACACCATTGTGTTACTTTCTGACACATCATGGCGACAGAGGCATACTAACTATAAGTTAAAGGTATTGGAACTGAGCATTGCGATATTTTTGGTATCCTTTGGTATTCCAAACGCTGTTCCTCTTTGACGTCACTTACGTTTACAGCACAATTTTACGATTTATACGTATATACGGGTATTGTGACTTGTGACAAATCTAAGTCTGAGTAATATATAAGCTATGCGGATTGCACTTAAAAAGTGATTTATGTTCTGTTTGTTGCTCAATAGTAACTTGAAAAGTGTGAGAAGCTTGACTGACTTTGTTAGGGGTTGGTGTTGCAGTGAAGCACTGTGTTAGATGAAAGCCTAAATTGGAAATAGATATTTATGAGATTTGTTTAGAGGTGCGCCTGTGGTCTGTCAAGAAAATGCGTCGATCGATACTCAAAGTCAATGCCACACTTCCCGCAACTCTTCCCGCGTATATGTCTATTTATGTTGCTAAATTGAATTCGTTTAAATCATAAAGCTCCTGCACTGCACGTGAATATGTACAGCCTTCCATTCCTGTATTTGTTTCGTACAAACATACATTATCAAAATAATTACGATCTAACACATATAGTTCTTTCCAACGATTTCCAACATTTTTACCTGCTGATATAATAGAAGTTCTTGATTGTGTTAGTATTTGCACCAATTACTTGATCTGTTTAATGGGCAGTGAATCTTAATCCTTAAGCTTAGTACAATACTGGTAGACCCCGTTGCGCTATTTGCCTGGGAATGATCTTAAGACACGATCTATAGATGGTCTATAGACATCCTTCTTTGTCTCGTCTAGCGTTTTGTGAGGAATGGACTGGGATATGTCTCGGGGTCCCTCACAATGTTTATTTTTTTGGTTAACAGAGCAATGAAGTTTTTTATGTTTTAATCTTTCATATTATTACACTGGTTGATTATAAATGCCACGTACTTATTTTGTTCTCATATAATAAAATATTGAGCCCCAAGTATCTTTTGCACCCCCTCCCCTAGACGAAATCTCACTGGCAGATGTCTTGAGCATGTTAGGAATCTTACCAAGACAGATTTGCTATCCAACAAGGAGTGTGGTGATGTTCTTTCAACGAGTCTTGCTTTGCTGCTGTGGTTCCTTTACTTGAAGATATAAAAATAAAAGAATTTAATTTTATTGTCATATTAGTTTTACATCCAAGAAACAGCATGTGACTAGGGCCAATTTCTCGTCCACCTGTGATTGTATCTCTAAGTTACTACACCAATCTTTCTTTTTTATACTGACGCAGCCGCGTAGGCAGAAACCGCGAACTGCTATAAGGGGCTCAACGACACCCCTACGCATTTAATTTTTGAACTAAGGTTTGTATAACTGGAAGAAGCGTCCTGGGCAGTTTGTTCAACGATCTCGACTCCCTAGGAATAAATTGGAGTTCGAACTAGTCAGTATTGGATGCAAGCTCGAAATAGTATTGCGAGTCCGTAAGACAGGCTCAACGGCATAGCGGTGGACAGGGTTGCCGAACCCACCGATTTTTCGGTATCTTTACCGAAATGCAATTAAAAAAACGCCCTCATTTTTCACGATTTTAAAATAATTCGATTATCTCTACATTCTTACCGAAAAAAAGCTGTAACCAAAAATATAGCTTATGTATTCCGCTTCTCCCACTACGTTCATATCCATCTGAACTCTGTATTGGTTCTTGTGGTACAACAGGTATCGACTGGTAGACCAGCGCAATTCCCGAAGCACCAGACAAGCAATAAGGAAACTAAAGCTCGTCTATTTTTGATTAAATTTAAATGTCAGATGATGAAGCTTCAAGGTCTGGCGTAAACCGGGGAAATATTCACAATACTATAAACATGAAGGGTAGAAGAATTTTCCAGGATGGTTGCAAAGGAGTTTGAAGAACGATCAGTATGCACATTGAAGAAGATTGAAAGATACTTTTTTTTCGTAGACTGCGCGCCGAATTTAATAGTTTGTTCCTACTAATTTTGAATCTATCGAATTTTAACAACACTATCTGCCGAATCCGTAAGCGATCCCGGGACTGTCCATTAGAGACGTGTCATCGGTCATTTGGGCAGCCCTGCTGTGAACAGCATCTACTATGGACAATGTAGTCGGGGCAGCAGCACCCCGAGCATGTGAGCAGGGCTTGAGGGTCAATACTACGTAAATGAAACTACAGATAAAGATGTGGTATACAATTTTTGTTTTCGTTAAACGAATAGCATCTGTGTTGTGGTAAGTTTGAAAATAATCGGAAAATGAATGAAAAACACATTAGCGACCAGCGATATACACCGATACGATATCCCTGCCAACAACCAAGCTAAGTAATTACGAATCCGGTTTTATTGGAGCAATCAGCTAACTCATTAATCAAATATGACAAAGAGTCGATGTGAACGGAATTCGAACGAAACGCTGCCGGTCGCTATTTTTGTACAATCATTTCCAGGCTAATGCAGATTAGAGCAAAATTTAATACGCCTTTTAGATGTAATCGTGCTATATCATGTTGACCGGAATTTCGCCAAATTAATGGGCCTTAATTTTCCTAATCAATGTTGACGCATTTTTCATCCGGCTGCTGCGGTTAGGTGTCGGTATTTATCAGCAATGTTGTTTATACAGCGTATTTGCGACTAGAATATTGCGAATTACATATTTTTCTGGCGATTTTGCTGACATACCGTTTTCTTAATGCTGCGTCCAATCTTTGCTTTAATCAATATTGCATGACTTTATAGCATGCACAGCACAAACTAGAAGGCATTGCCCCACAAGTTGATACGATAGTGTGTAGCAACTGATGGGGAAAAAGACAAGTAGGCTGAGTTGTGTGTTAAGCCGCGTACAGACCGAGATTCCAACGCAAGCCAAGGCACATCTGGGTACAGACTTGGAGGTGTTCGAATCGGTGTGTAGGGCGCGAGCCATCATAAGCCAATGGCATCCAAGGTCGGCGTTGGTGTTCGCTGCTTGATCGGTACATCAAAGGGAGGTCTCTACAGGATTTGTTGCTCTTCTAGTATTTAGTCTTATCTGCATTCGATGAGAGGAGAATCACCGCTCGACATTAGCATCGAACTTAACCCAACGCGGTCCAACTCGAAACCAAATTTAGGTGTAGACGTGTAGACGAGCGCCTTCCAATATATTCCAACAACAAACGCTTTCACATGTGCTTGCATTCATTTGCTCGGCGTTGGATTTTAGGTCTGTACGCGGCTTTAGCCATGCAACTCGGAAGATTTTTTATCAAATGGAGATGACGTGTTTGGTACAGGGTGCGGCAGAGAGGACGGACGGTTTTAAAAAAATCATAAAATAGTTAATTTTTACTCGAAAACAAATTTATTGATGGAATCAGGTTCACAAGGAAATAGCATTTGAGACAGTCAAGTGTGGAAAATCACATCAGGCATGTGGTGGCCGAAGTCGTTGATGCAGTGCTGGAGGCGTTCTTGGAAGTTCTCGTAGACGCTCTCCAACATCGCTCTCTCAACTAGGGCGACTTCCACGCGAATTTCGCCCTTCAATTCGCCCAGAGTTCGGGGCTTGTTCGCGTATACTGTAGCCTTGAGATGTCCCCATAAGAAAAAATCGCATATGGATAAATCTGGGGACCGAGGAGGCCAATGAACATCGCCAAACCTGGAAATAAGGCGACCAGGGAAGAGAGTTCGAATAACGTCCATGGATGCTCGGGCTGTGTGGGCGGTCGCCCCATCCTGCTAGAACCACACACGTCGCATTGGAACATGTCGCCGTCGTAATCCAGGGAGAAAAAAGTTGGTGATCATGTCGACGTAGCGCTCTGAGTTCACGGTAACATCACGACCATTACCGTCTTCGAAGAAGTAAGGCCCAATGATGCAAGTTTGCGATACAGCGCACCAAACCGTTACTTTTGGGCTGTGCAGCGGTCTTTCGTGTAACTGTTGCGGATTTTCATTAGCCCAATAACGACAATTCTGCTGGTTAACCATGCTGTTTAGGTGAAAGTGGGCTTCGTCATTCATAAAGAAAATGAGGTTCTCATTTTGATCGTTCATTCGTTGTGCATAACCTCCGGGCTGTAACTGTTGCACAATGGCCAATTTGTAGGGATGAAAGCGGAGATCCATATGCAAAATTCGCCTTACCGAACGATCTCTAAGGCGAAGTGCAGCAGCATGTTTCCGGGCAGATCGAGTCTGACTGCGAACAAAGACCTGTCGAATGCGTTCGACATTTTCAGGAGTTCGAACTGTTCGCGGCGCACCTCTTGGTCTTCTGTTGATCAGTTCACCATGCCTGTGGAGTGATTCAACCCAACGAAGGATGGTGTTTCGAGAGGGAACAGCTCTATTCCGATGAATGTTGAAGTGGCGACGAAACTCACGCTGTACGACGACGACTGACTCATTATTTCGGACGAAACAATCATAGGCGAAAACGCGGTGCTCCACCGTCCAACGCTCCATAACGACAACTGATAAAATAATGCTAGGATCTCACGAGTCAAACGGCACCCTCCCCACCTCTCTCGTAGATGGAGGCGGAGAGTACTACCCATCCCAAAAACGTCCGTCCTCTCTGCCGCACCCTGTACATCCAAAACAGCATTGTCGTTCAAGTTGTTGTTGTACTGTATCGGAAAAAGCAAATGAGCTCACCTGAACGACGAATAACTATATAACATATTGTCATTATCATTTTGACCAGTTTTAAACCGTGCTGGCCGAAACGTCAGTAAAGAGTAAGTACTTTCTACATGTGTGGCTCCATTTTGCATGGAAATCATGGAATTCTATGTTTGAAGCTTATGTGTATTCAAATCTGATTTACTTTCCACAAAACAAGTATCAGCGTGTGACGCTCAAATTTGCGCACACTTTGTTACGTATCTTGAATAGTGACATTTTGTCACTTTTTGACATTTCGTAGGTTTTTTGTGATATAACGTAGGTTTTTCTACAAGCTGTTATACACTTGTTATAAACTCGTTTCGTAGCTGTAAGTCAACACTAAAGCAACCTTAACCGTCAGCGAACAGCGATCGTAGTGAGCAAACTTGGAATGAACTATTTGTACTCTAAAAACTACCTAGACTGCAAGATGACATTTTAACATTTTTTTAGTTTTTTTACATAATACCCCTGCCCGTCACAAATGCCTGTGCAGGCAGTTTCAAGCGAATAAATCGATCAAATACTCACGTTTGTTGAGTCGTGGAGTAAATGAGGCTTGAACAGACAGTAGAGAAGCCTTTAACCATCCAAAGCCGTTGAAAAAGTGACATAATCTCGATTTTTTTACATTATATTGACTTTTTCCTGACATTATCTAGGATTTTCTACAATATGTTGACTTAGCACATGTTGTGAACGCGTTTTGTAGTTGTACGTGTTGCCTAAGCATCATGATGCTTCAGTTATTATTGTTTGGCTCTGATGTGATGTAAAATCTGAGATGGCATTATAGGAAGTCGAAGCTGTAAGTTGTATACTATAGCAAGAAAGAATCGGCAATGCTTAGTGAGGATTTGTGTGCTAATAATATGTGGCGATGATAATTCCATTGCTTTCTTGTCTTAAATACACTTAATTAAGATTCAACGCTAGAAATCAGTTGCGCGTCCACTTTTTTTTAGTCATTCTGGAAATTACATATTATGCAAATTTGCTGAATTTCAAAAATAAGATATAAGAAGACAAAATCGCTGGTTGGAGAAAGAACTGGTGGAAGAATATGCTACAGACAGAAACATTCATGAAAGTGAAAAGGTTATAATCATCCAGATGCTAACTTGCTACTCAACTAACTTCCTTTCTTTCACATCTCACAGATAAACAATACAGACTACTCGGCTTCACAAAAAATATAGCTGCTTTCTGCAACCAATAATGCGTGTAGTTGAGTCATTCCTCCACATTCCGCTCACAGCGCTCATAGCGAGCAAACGTGGAATGAACAATTTGCACCCTGAAAAGTATCTAGTTTGCAAGATGACATTTTATTGTTTTTTACGCTTTATAGGTTTTTTACATAATAGCCGTGCGGATTAGGGGTCACTTGAAGTGATGCTCTCATATCTGGGAGAATACTACCCAACAACTATCCACTCTTTATGCATTTCAGATAAAATCTACGTTGATCATAAATTTACTTTTGAGCTCAACTTCTCCAGGCTCTATCTCATTCAATCAACGAGATATACGTATGGTATTTGTTCAGATTCCTCATATGGCTACCCAGTATACTTGATCGATGAATTAGCATACCTTTATTTCACAATAAGACATCACAAGGTGCCATTTATATCCAGAATCGACTACTGAGAGAGTGAAATAGAATACACCTTGTTGTCTGTTGTAACTATACGTATATTACAGTTTGCACTGTCAGCTGGGTTACCACTGTGGCGGCTAGATACCATCGATTCTGGTGCTATAGTAGAACGGCCTACTCGACATTGAACAAACTAGTAATATATCTCTCGTTTGTCTAATCATAGACGACCAACCATAGACAGCTCATCCGAAAATAGGGTATAATAATGTGAAAATATAATATTATGTGATTAGGATAAGTAGCTGGTGTAAGGTACAGTTGTAATAATATTAATGTTGACGTTTATTTATTTATTTCGTTGGTTGTTCTACCTGAGACAGTTGTCCATGGTTGGATGAAAGATTATATTACTATATTTTTAGTCTATTTCACATTTTGACTTGACTGTGCTTCAAGCATCTTGAACCATCTTGAACACGTGCTTTCGTTCTTAGAATTAGGAACACGATCGTGGTACTATCTATCAACACATTGTTTTTTCCATTGGTCTTGGCCACTTGAATAGATTCTTGGACTAGGGATTCAGATTTAACAGTTTTCATTTGCTGCTTTAAAAGCAGCACTCAGGCAACAGTTAATGCCCTGGGTAGCAACTCCAATGGAAGACTGATTATGCCATTTGGTTAGTTTGTCTTACGAATCTTTAGGTTAAATTCTCTGGAGAAGACTTAATACATAAAATCCGACCCATCGCAATTTCTAAGAGCAGAATAGAAATTCTAATATGGTCAGAGACTATAAAAAATCCATCCATCTCCGAGATCTCAGAGGATTCGGGCTAGTGGGTATTGATAATAGCAGCGCGAACAATAAAGAACTGCTGATAAGCCCCGGTGACGGATGAGGGTCGTTAGAAAAACTTTTCGATACATTCAATGAAATGGTTCACTCCATGGTGCAGCATACCCTGGCTCCGCGAATGGCGATTAAATTGTTAACCTGGTAGATGGAAGATATGGAGTCAAGTAGATTGACTCAGTATTGCCCACGTATTTATAATAGGTACATCTATTTAGCATTTTTGGCACGAAATAATACAGATCGTGGTGATCGATGAAATATACAGTGCGTTTCAAAATGGTCCCCCCAATTATTCGGGTGAGTGATGAAATTAATGCATAAAGGCTATGTTTTGACGTCAAAGCGGAGGATGAAAATTTTCAAATAAGATAGGGGGTTATGTGATATCTCATTTTAAATATCCTTGTCAGTACTTAATAGCTATAGGGTATACATCTTCCAAAATGTAAGACGGGCGACTTATCAAAGCATTTTTGTTTATGGAATATAACTCAGGAAGTAATTATAAAAACGCTACAATATGTTATATTATGCTTCTTCCTTTAGGAGAGTATATCTAAATGCGCCACAAAACATGGCACGATCAATTAAAAACAACTGAAAATTTCACAATTTTTTCAAATTCCATAAACGTTCTAATCTGACCGCCTATTAGTCCGCCACCAACAAAAGGCCATTCCATATTTTTGGGCTATAGAAAAACTCGCAGAGACCTTAAAAATGAGATACCACATAAACCCCCATTTCATTTAAAATATATTCCAGTATAGTTTTGAGCCGCAGTTTTGAAATTTTAAAGTGCTGGGCTGGCCAATATATAGCTGACTGATTTAAACTGCGCGCCATTTTTTGATACACGCATTTCAGTAGGTGGCGCCATAGCAGTTGTTCAAGGCACATGTATCCAATTGGATCGTGGAGCGCTACACGATCCCACAGCACGTCTGAATTGTTAAAACGTCATACTTAAGTAATGAGTCGATTGTTGCAACAATTCGGAAAGCTACGACAAGATTTCGGTCGAAATAATGGGCCCAGTATCAACACCATTCGTCAGTTGGTGCGGAAATTTGAACAAACAGGTGAAGTTAAAGAATTTCCAAGGTCCGGCCGTGTTCTAACTGTTCGTACTCCGGAAAATATGGAGAGAGTTCGTGAAAGTGTGGTGGAGCGCCCGGAGATGTCTACCAGACATCGTTATACAGTCATGCAATATTGCAGCTTAATACCTAAAATAACGATATTTATCTTGACATTAGAGAACCGTCGTGTCATCCATCAACGACCACTACATCCCCTTCGACTTACAGTTTGTTGCGGTGTTTGGTATGGAGGTGTCAGTGGACCTTATTTCCTAGACCATGCTGCTGGCGAGCGCTACCGTGCTATGGTGCAAAACTTTCTGGCTCCTCAAATCCAACAATTTAACTTGCAAATTATGCGGTTCCAGCAGGACGGAGCAACTTGTCACACAGCTAATGAAACAATGAATCTTTTGCGAACAATACTTCCGGGACGTTTAATTTCTCGATTTGGTGATGTCAACTGGCCACCAAGGTCACCGGCTTCTGACTCTTTTTGATGGGGATATTTGAAAAATAGGGTTTATGCCAATAAACCAAATACTGTAGAATAGCTGAAGAACAATATTAAGGAAGCAATTGAAAATATTCCTCCCGAAACCTACCAAAAAGTGATAGAAAATTTGTCAGATATTATTTTTCATACATAATTCCTCAGTTTCAATAAAACATTAAGATGAAAAAAAAATGGTCGTATCTTATTTCATTTCACAAACCAGTCAGTCGCATATCGGCCACTCTGTAAGTGCAGACTTCTGAAAAGCACGTGAGTGATTTCAAAGTCACCAAGCTTTACAATGTTTTAGACAAATCTACAAAGTGTCCAGATAGCTGAAAAACGTATAAAAAAAGGTTAAGGGATTTTTACATTTTTTTATCATGCTCGAGAATTTTCATTATAAAACACTTTGGTAGGTCATGACCATGTTTCGATCCCCAATGGGCATTTGTTTTTCACCAAACAGTATTGCTTCAAAAACCATCTCTCTGTTGTCTTCCTAGCACTTTTCGGACACTGTCAAGGCCTTCGGAACTAGAAGTGTCATATAAAAATGCCTATTCCTACTTCTAACTAACAAATGACAAAATATGACGTTGCCCTTTTGACACCATTGTCAACAACATATATTATGCCAGATGCCACTTTTTCATTTTAGGAAGGGAGAAAATCTGAAAAGTGAATTAATGTTATATGCAGTAGTATTTTAAAATTACCTAATACAAGATGATAACCTTTCACACCACCAAACTGCTTGTAAGTATTTCTCAACACAATACGTTATAGTGCAGGATTTAAGAGCTCAAAAATGGAACAAATAGCTACTATTCGTCATTTGCTTGTCTGGGCGGTCCGTAGGACCTTTGCCCATTAGTCACTGTCTAATGTACGTTAGTCGAATCTGTCAGTCCTGGTTGCCCAGAAACCAAACAAAGTCAAGGAAAAAGAAAAAGGGAAAGAGAAGAGAAGAGCAAAGAAATCAGATGTGGTTAGTCTAAGAGGAAACACAGGCTTTTTGACTTGGTACACGGATTGATTTTGAGGTGAACTAAAAAAATTTTTGATTCGGTTTTGTTAGAGTGTAATTTTGAGTTTACTAAAAATTCGCGCTAGCTTTTGATTAAAGTGCGAGCCGTGGCCTTGACCGTTTACGAACTTGCTTCACTGTGTAGTCCACTGAGTCAGGCAACAGGGGGTTGCTGTGCGATTCCGCTTGACTATAACGTCGCTGCGCCTGAAGCTTGACTCAATCGCTCAAGTAAGGAATGTCAAGGTCTCTGTGTAGTGTCTCATTTGAGACATACCATGGAGCGTTGCAAATTGTCCGCAAAGCCCTTTTTTGCAGTACTTGAAGACTTTGCATGTGTGTCTTGGCAAGAAAACACCAAGCAGGACAAGCATAAGTAATGGCTGGTCTAATAACCATTTTATATAGTCGAACTTTGTTGGTCAAACTCAATTTGGAGGATCTACATAACAAAGGATATAGTTGCCGAAACGCAATTTGGAATTTTGTTTTTATGGGTGCTGTATGTTTCTGCCAGGCCATGCCTTTATCAGGGGTGACACCGAGATACTTGGCAGAATTTGTCCATGGTACACGATTTCCGTCTTCAGAAACTTCTGCTGGGGGGCCGCGACGTTTTTGGTACAATAAATAGCCTGCGTTTCCGAATATTCAATTTTTATCAGCCACCGTTCCGCCTACTCTAGTACTTCGTCCACCGCATTCTGCAACCCATAGTGAACCACATCACCAGTACACGACTGGTCGTCAGCATAGAGGTAGACTTCAGTTGCTGGGGTTGACATCATGGATGAAAAGCGATGAAAGGATTGGTCCTAGGACCGAACCCTGAGGAACACCGGCCCGTACTGGCCGTGTTGTTGACAAAACATTGTTAATTTTGATCCGAAACTTCCTCCCTTCAAGAAAGAATTTCAGTAATTTTAAAAGCCAAAAAGGAAAAGCCTTTTGGATTAGCTTATAGAAGAGGCCCGCGTGCCACACCTTGTCAAAGGCTTTTGAAACATCCAAAAGCAAGATTCCAGTACACAAGCTGAGGGTGAACCCTCTGGTTACATGTTCCACCAGCCTGACTGCCTGTAGCTCGGTGCTATGCTCGGACCGAAAACCGAATTGAACGGTCAGGAATCACATGGTGATTTGACGAAAAATTCTCAAGGTCTCGGAACATAGAGCTCATAACTATAAACAACTCCTTGGGTGAATCCAAACATCCTTATAATCCAGTATGTAGCCTTTTTAGAAAGATTTGAGAGAAAAACTGTTTTAACGCTAATAAAATATACGCATTGATTGGTACACTAAATACAAGGTTGTATCTGCCGAGGAATATTTTAAAAGAAAACATCATAGCTGTGCATCTATTACGGTAGTTATTTAAGTGTTGCCAGAGACTAGGCCAGCAGTCGCAGCCAGTAGTGGCTAGATCCATCCACAGTTTCGTCCATTATTCGAAAAAACTCAGCCACAAGTAGCGAGCACTGTAACCTGCAGCTCAGGAGCTGACGCCATACAAAATGTACGGAAAATGTCATCCATAAAGATGGCGCCAACATGGTATGGCATGCCATCTCTCAACATCCTAGGGAAAAAGAGCGGCCGTATCGGCCAGTTCTGGATGTATGAAGTGCGAAAGTGTTCTGAGACTGTCTGCTAGAGAAGAGCCATCGAGCAGTCGGAAAACTCTCCTTTGAACAACATTGTCGGGGCGCAGCACCCTGAACATCTGAGCAATACTCGAGGCTGGGTCTTTCCTGGGTTGTGGGCCGTGTATACAGTCAAGAGGTCGTGTGGAGAAAAGTACTTGTTAGCCCTAAGCAGATAGCCTAGTTTTTTACCAGAAGCTGCCGCTAATGACAAGATGCCAGTCATCGGTGATCTGGACTCCGACCAGCCGAGATGAACGGCTCTTTGGCTGTTCGTCAAGGTACGGTACTGTGTTTTGGAAACAATAAACTGTAGAAGATTGTTGCGTCCCCTAGCAGTGATAATCTCCAGAACTCTGGTCAGAGAGGAAGTCGCTGCTAGCTTGTCTTCTTTCTTCCAGCTCACCAGCACCCTGAATTCCTGCACGTACTCAGCAAAGCTGCGGATTAAATGGATCGTACAAGAAAGGATGTTGTTGATGTGTAAGAGGAACAGTGTCGCAGCCATCACGAATTCCTGGGAAATACCCGCGTTGATGTTGTGGGATGAAGAGGAGAACCCGTCAATTACGACGGATATCTTGCGACCAGAGAGAAAGTCAGGCACCCATTTGCAAAGCTCCTCTGGAAGCCCATAGGATGGAAGTTTTCGCGAAAGGCAGCATGCCACAGCTGATCGAACGCTTTCGTGATATTAACAGCAATGACATTAATTAGCTTCACTATAAGACTGGATGAGTTTACTCCACAATTGCGTGAGGTATGCTGGGCGGTCCCCTGTGGATCGCTGGTGCCGAAAACCATATTGCCTGCCGCTAACCAGACCGTGACGTTCGAGGTAATCAAAAGCATCGCGATTTATGCACCTCTCCAACACCTTACTTATAATAGGAAGCAGAGGTGAAGGCCTAGTTGTAAGGATCGGTCGTAGATCCCTTTTTGGGATAGGTCGGACATGAGCATTCGCAGATTAATGTTAGTATAAGTGGGCTCAATATGTGAATGCGACATTACAGTCATAGAAAATTATGGAGAATTATTGCAAGACATTGCTTTTTCACACGCTCAGTAAAGTTGAAAAAATGAAAGTGCGAATAGCGTATTAAAAAATAAAAAGCGTATTTTTTGTTTCAAGTCTAATATTTGTTTTGGATTATCACAGATCCCGAAATATCTCTGCAACGTATGAGAAACACCGTTTAGATATAGTGTTGTCACTGTAGTCTAAAGCAAATTTTACCTCGGAGCAAGTTTTCGTAACAAAAGAAGGAGAACCATTTGAAAAAGTACTTTTATTTCGTTATTTTACCAGCGCTATATAGGAAATATTGATTTCAAATTTTCTACAAAATTGATATATGTACATTGAATCGATTATCGTCAAGAAAATCCTAAGGTTTGCATTAACAGGAAAACGAATATCAGAGCGTTAAGCGAAACAAATTCCGTTGATAAGGTTTTGAGAATTTTGTTAGATGGAGGAAACGATAACTTCATTCAAACTTTCAATTCCATTAGGTTGGGGGTAGGAATACAAAAAAGGCAAGGTGTCACGATTGACCAGTCATATAGGATAATCGTAACAAATCTAATTTTCCTGGGTTATCATTCAAGTAACATCAAACAAGTAGCACTCGATAACGATTCTATTTGATCTGAAGTGTGCAGGCTCACTTATCCGGTCACTGCTGCTGAGACAACGTATAGCACCTTGCTGCAACATGACGGACACACAAACCCTCAAGGATATCGCCACCAGGATCAGGATACTGAGTATCGAATCTACAGCAGCTGCTAATTCCGGGTAAGTTATCATTTTCATTATCAATCAATGTACTTGTCCATTAATGCAACCTTCCGATGTCTACTAGGGGCGTTTTAGGCTGTTAGCGTTACAATGACTGTATTTCAATTTCAAAACTTCACAACCGTGCTGTTACGTGCATTTTTATTATTTGACCGCTTTTGTCAACAACTCTTTTTGGTTTCTGATAAATAATCAGTTTTTTCATATATTCAATGCATTTGCGTTTTACAGAAGGGTGCCAAAGAATATGCAATAGCTATCCCATAGTGCAGCATTGTCATCTCAGATTCGTTTTCCACGAAATGAAACCTCAAATAAGGCTTGGTCAAAGAAGGACAGACAGATAATCATGTGCAAATGAACGTCTTCATTCTATGCGGTACTATTTGCAATAGGTTGACAATTTCACACATGAAAAACTATGAACATAAACTAAGAAAATTGTATGTTCGAAAATATCGGTCTCACATCTGGTCATTACTTGTTAACATTGAAATATTTCAGCTATATTTGGCTTAACATGGATTTAAACAAGATAGAAAAATATCAGTCTTCAATCCAAGTAAGCTTCCCATGTGTTACAGCAGCTATCAAAGAAATATATTTATTCCCCAATTAAATGCAGTGATAAACCCTATGGAGGTCTATTATGAGATCCATTCATGGTATAAAAAATTTTGTCATAAACTTGGAAGGTTAAGGTTGAGTTAAGGTCATGACCTAGAGGAATACATTTATTATCATATCAAAAATAAGGTCAAACATTGTATGTTTTGAATTATACACGATAATTTGCTATTTAAGAAAACACGACGGAATGTAACAACGATGATATAATTAATTAGTAATAGACGCCGTGCAGTCACCAACTGACAATATGTATGTAACATTAGCATTACAATATTTATAATACTTTCATAAACTAATTTCCAGTTATCTATTTCTATTAAATGATTGAAAGCCAAATATAGTAAAATAGTATACCCACAGCTAATATTACAGGTAAAAACCATCTAACTTTTGATTGTATCATAAATCTTCATAATGGGGATAATATACTCTGATATAGTGGACGTTGCGCTGAGCGCGATAATGTTCGTAACAACAAATCAATTTTTTGTCTGCAACAGATAGTGTATGTGGTTATGTAATACGAAAATGAAATTCTTGAGATAAAATAAAAATAACAAATGACTTATCTATGGACTGTTTAAGCTTGTGCATGCTCCTAATCTACTCGTTTTCCAAATTGTTGCAAAAATCTACTAAATGACTATTTTTTTGAAGAAAAAAAGATACGGAAAAGGTGGTATGGTGGGTTTGGGTGGATTCGCAGCATGCCGTACATTATGATCTTTTTACTCAAAGTCTCAATCGGCACAAAGTTCATTCACCGTCAGCTCATCCCTCTCTTCATAATAACACAAAAATCGTGCGTCTATTTAGTAAATCTAGTTTACCCAATTCACTTTAGGCGAATGTCACATGATCAATACTGTCTCTGATCCATCAGTAGTCATCATGGAATCCGATATTTACTGACCGTGTAGCCAGTTTGCCAGCAATTATTAGATTACTTAGAAATCCAAACGGAATGATCAGTAAATACTGCTGATACAGACCACCGTAAGTTCTGATCCTCTCAACAAAGATAATATGTATCAATGTGCGGAGCTTTCGAAATTTCGATTTATAGGTCATGCTTATGTGATGTCACATGTTTCGCTGGTGTTTCATGTTGGCGTAGTTCATTTTATATTTTTCAGTGTTATTGACAGCTTTTGTGCTTGATTTCAACAAACTTTCGTTTGAATCGACTAGAATTACTGAGTTACTGTTGAACATCATAATACCACAACAAGAAGGCATTTTAACTGTCCAAATATTGGATTAGTGACTTTCTACAATATTAAAAACAATCTAGTTTTAACAAGTAATTCAACAAATAAATGTACAGAAAGACTAATTTTTACCTAAAAAACGCTGAAATAGCTCTCGCCAACTGAAATTAATGTGTTATGTCAAGCTTCGCATCACAGATTATTAGCTAGCCGCGCAGGCAACGGTGAAGAGCTGTTTAACGCTTTTTGGCTACTCCTCAGCATGGTCTCTCTCGGACGAGTCAAAGCATAGCAACTAAACACTATCCAAAGTGTGATCTGCCAAAATAAGACAGCGCGAAGCTGAAGCTCCGTCTATCGCTAGAGCAGGTGCGGATCCAGAATCACCTATTTTGGGGGAAGGGAGAGGTAGAGTGGGTTGCCTACTTTCAGGGGGTATTTTCATGTCGTTTATTATAAATTAGTTAAGAAGGAAATCCTTCCCTCCTTCTTTTTTCCTGCAAGTCCGCAACTTTATGAGGGGAGGGGGCAATGGCACCGTTGCCCCTTCCTCGCTCCGTACCTGCATTAGAATCGGCCACTACAAAACAGCATCTATGTCATAGCACCTCTAAAATAAACAATTTTTGTCTAATTGTGTTTTTTGATTGCAGCCATCCAACAACATGTTCGTCCATAGCCGAGATTATGTCGGTGTTGTTCTTCAGAGTAATGAGGTACAAGGTAGATGAGCCAAGAGATCCTGGCAGTGACCGTTTAG
Source organism: Acanthoscelides obtectus (assembly GCA_963669975.1). Lineage (NCBI taxonomy): Eukaryota > Metazoa > Arthropoda > Insecta > Coleoptera > Chrysomelidae > Acanthoscelides > Acanthoscelides obtectus. Next base: position 50,146,856 of record CAVLJG010000009.1, on the reverse strand, counting down.
TACTGTCAAAGGGTCATGCGGCTCCAGCACTGTACGCTTGCTGGATGGAGAATGGGCTCATTCCTCATTCGGAGAACAAGAATTTGAGGAGACTAGGAAATAACCTTGAAGGTCACCCAACTCCACGACTGAACTTTGTAGACGTAGGAACAGGATCACTTGGCCAGGGACTTGCCATTGCCAATGGCATGGCTTACGTTGGCAAGTACTTGGATAATGCTGACTTCAAGTACGTAGCATCTACATCTTTCGCGATGAATTTTTTAGAATGAATAGAAACTTTTACAGGAAGATACAAATATCTAGTCCTGAAATTTGGGACTTTCCTTCTTAGAAACATCTGCGCTTGAACTACACTAGTCAAAAAAATTAAGGGAGCAAGAAATTTCGCGGTTATATTTGACAGGCATTTCGGTATATCTAGACTTTAAAGCAGTTTGAATTTTCATAATTATAGTTTCCAGGTGTTCAGCCGATAAATAGTTTTAGGAACAACAAGAAAATTTTTGCATTCTTCTTTTTAGTTTATTCAGCTTTAATATCCTGTTTTTAAAATCTCGATACGATCATTTGGAGCGGAGATATCTGACTTGGAATGGAATCTCTGAGGGAATTTGTTTTGCTTCCTTAGCATTTGGAAAATCGACCGCATTTTTTGATCTGCTAATGGTAAGGCTAATGTTTTTGAGTTTTGTATACCTCAATGTACTCCGAATAACCCTGCATGACAGCAGATCGATCCATTCAGCGGTTTCTGAATTGGTCACGGTTTAAAAGTAATGCAAATTCAGTGTCTCAGTTATTTCGGTAGTAGCTAAGTTAATATGTGACAAAGCAGCAGCCAATACGAGTAAGTCAAATAAATGAAGGAAAAGTTTTATTAGGTGTTCGGAAAAATCTAAACTTCAAATAAAATAAGACTTTTTTCATACCTTTGACTTTGAAAGTCGAAATTTCATCAACATTTATTTATGACTTCTTATATTTAATTTTCATGGAATGTCTTATCTATAGGTACGAAAAATTGGTTCAGTGCTTGTATCTGATTTATTTTAAAAACTGGTGACTGTTGGAAGTTGCGAGGTCTGGAAAATATGGGGAATGTCACAGAATCTCTTGGATTTTATGCTGAGTCTCCAAAGCAGTATGTGGTCTGGCATCATGATGCAGTAGTATTGTTCTTTCTACTTAAAGTCGGTGCCCTTTTAAATGCACTGTCTTCAAATTATCTCAATGGTGACAATATCTCTCCAAAGTCAGCTTTTCCATCAATTCCATCCTCTTTTATTTGCCGATCCAAGAAAGGTTCAAAATCATGTGGCACCCATTTCTTACACTAATCCTAATTTCCAAATTTGGTCAGAAATAGTTTGTTCAGCTGGATTGGGAAAATCAACGATACCTAATGTTATTAAAAAAGGATCCTGCATTAATACGTTTTGACAACATCGTGTCGATAAACGAATCTGCATGTTCACACAGCACTTAAATAACCTCGGTGCACCATAGTTCTATTCATAAATTTTTTGTTGTACCCATTTACACCGTGGCTATACGTTATCTGATCCATTGGTTACCTACGGTGTCAACGTGACCAATGCCGCACAAAGCATGATTTATCGGGAAGTTCAAATTCACCCGTTTCAGAAGCATATTCTGCATGTTTTCTTAGAAACTAGATTTTCACTAAATACTTGCGATAAATCTTTACATGTCTCCGAACTGTTTCTTTCTTGTTCGGATTCATACAAAATATAATGTCATGGATAGACCTTATTAGTAGCCATGGATACACTATCGATGTAGTGGTAGATCTGATAAGCCTAATACCTGTCAAATAAAAATGAGAATCGAAAATTGTTGTTTTCGGAAGGGCAAAAGATCACGGTAGATCTAACACTTGAAAGAAATTTGTGCCGGTTTTCTCGAATCCGATTTCTAAACAAACAGTCCGGTTTACCTATACGGTGGGCAATGCCGGGGCTCGATACTGACTCACGCTATATCTTCTCACTGCATCATTTGTAAGATGCAGGGACCGGATTTGACATCGCAGTACTTCTTTGGAAGTTAATGACTTTAGGACCATGTGAGACTAGGAAAATTTACAAGAAATATGCGCTATGTTAAGGAAAGCCCCATCTTCAAGAACGTCTTGTATTTAAAGATGCTTTTGCCTGTTGGATTCCACTGAGCGCACGAAATGAGAGTTTTTCAAACAGTCTAAAATTCTAAAATTTCACAATGGCCTTCAGTGATCATATTTCCAGGACATACTGTCTAATTGGAGATGGAGAGAGTGCAGAAGGTTCAATCTGGGAATCCATCGCTTTCGCCAGTTTTTACAAACTGGACAACCTAGTGGTCATTCTTGACGCCAACAGATTGGGTCAGTCTGAGCCGACAATGATTGGACATGACATGGAAACCTACAGAAAGAGATTTGATGCCTTTGGCTTCAATACAATTGTGGTTGATGGCCATAACGTCGAAGAACTGATAGAGGCATTCGATTGCGCAGCGGCGACTAAAGGAAAGCCTACAGCTATACTTGCAAAGACATTCAAAGTAAGTATTAAATGCAACAGCAAATATAATCTCCCATGCATGCCTGGCCAATAAAACCATATGTATTGACAGAATCGTCTATACTGTAAACGTTTCAATCGCAAAAGTATTCTTCTTTAGTACAATGTAAATATTTTTTTTATCTGTCTTCCAGATGATACTTCGTTTGTTTTTTTTTAATTATCACATATCTATACAATAGTCTCAAAGTCACGTAACATGCTGAGAAGCGATCATTCCAAATTTTAAGGTAGCACAATGCAAAACTAGCAGGGCTAGCCGTTCTCGTTCCCAAAAAGGACGTCCAGCCCTCCAAAATGACAAGCTAGCATGATATCGGTCGGTTTTAATGTACTAGATACGTCACCCTCGTCCGTCTTCATAAAACAACAATAGTTGATGAAAATAAATTATGTGATTCGCCAATAACAATTTCGAATAAGTTTAATGATTTCTTTGTAAATATTTGCAAATACTCTGATGCTGAACGCATTGTGAGGCCAAACAAACATAGACCGCAAAGGAAAATAAATCACAGTACGTTTTTCTTAGAGGCGGTAACCTCAATCATTAACACATTAAAAAATGGAAAATCGCCCGATTTTGACAACTTGTAGTCCGAAATATTTAAATATACTGCTGACACTATTTCAATGCAGCTATGTCACTTAATCGACCGGATATATATTTCTAATGAAGTTCCAGAAGGGTTCAAAGTAGTTTTAGTTACACCTGTTCATAGAAAAGGTGATGTAAAAAGTATAAATAACTATAGATCAATATCTGTCATCATAATTATAACTAAAATATTTGAGAAAACGTTGAAAAATAGGCTAGTTAAATTTTTGGACAAATCCAAATATCTTTCAGATAAGCAATTCGGTTTTCGGGACTGAATATCAACCAAAGATGCAATTGCTAAGAAGGGATTAGAAAAAGATTAGAATTGAGTACACAGGTACAGTGCGTATTGTTGGATCTTGCCAAGGCCTTCGACATTGCGAATCACCAGCAGATGTTGGAGACCTTGTAGGATGCAGGAGTACGAGGCGGACCTTTACAGTTGTTTACAAGCTATCTCTCAAATCGAAAACAAGTACGAGGGATGTCCTTTAAGTTCTGCATATAGAAACATAGTAGGCCGCGCGGATCGAACGTCAGTACTGAATCTTAACCTCACTCTTTAGTAAACTTAAATTCAAAGTTTCACAACGATACGTGCAGTGTTCTCACTACAGTGAATTTCTAAGTGTCACCAAGTCATTAGAAAAATTTAACTCAACCGAGAACATTTTCGCGCCATAATTTATTACAACCTTCAGAGACAATTATCGCAACAAGAATGCTGAGTTACTGTCTGTTTTCGGCAACGAAGCGCCACATCAGTCGACAATTTTTTGTTGGTATGGAGAATTGAAACGTCGACGGGTGAGTCTTAGCGACGATCCCAGGGTATCGCGAGATTGAGACGTCCTTAAAGATCTCAAAGACCTCAATTCAAAAAGTTTACATGAAGAATAAGGAGTAAGAAAATTAGTTTCTCGTTGGATACCCCACCTGTTGACTGAAGAGCAGAAAGCAGCCAGTGCTAATTGGTGTCAACAAACGCTTGACCGTTTCAATTCTGGAAACTCAAAAAATGTGTACAGCATTGTCAGTGGTGATGAATCGTGGATTTACTATTATGAACCAGAAAATGAACGATAGTCGGCTGTTTGGGTGTTCCAAGGTGAAGAAAAACCAACAAAAGTCATCCGTTCTCGAAGTGTTTCGAAAAAGATGGTCGCGACATTTGTGTCAAAACCGGGTCATATTACAACAATTCCTCTTAATGAGCAAAGAAGTGTTACTGCGAATTGGTATACCACCATCTTTTTGCCAAAAGTCATCACCGAGCTTCGAAAAATCAACCCCGAAAGCAGAATCATCCTCCACCAAGACAATTCAAGCACGCACACTGCCCAAAGAACAAGGCAGTATTTAATGGAAAAAACGTGAAATTATTGGACCATCCTCCATATAGTCCCGATCTAAGTCCTAAAGATTTCTTTACTTTCCCGAAAATTAAAAACAGACTGCGTGGTCAAAGGTTCCAGTCACCAGAAGAAGTAGTTGATGCATTCAAAAATGCCGTTTTGGATCTGCCAGCAAACGAGTGGAATAAGTGCTTCGAAAATTGGTTCGAACGCATGCAGATGTGTATTAATTTTCGTGGAGAATACTTTGAAAAACAATAAAGTCATTTAAAACTACATACCGTGTTGTTTTATTTCCATGTGCAAAACTTAAAAGACATCCCTCGTAGTGAAGATTAGTGACACATTCAGTAATGAAAAGACAGTTTGATTACGGTTTACCTCAGGGTACTGTGTTGGGTCCAATCTTGTTTACAATTTACATAAACAGCATTCTAACTTCTTTGTCAGTTGGTCAAGTGTTTAGCTTTGCAGATGATACGGCAGTCCTGTATGATGATAGCACTTGGGAAAATGAATAAATGAAAGCAGGGCGGGATCTACGAGCTCTTTTTGATTATTTTGCTCATAAACTTTTAACCGTGAGCTATGAGAAAACATTCTTTATGCATTTTTATAATACAGTACGTTGTCTACCTCAGTATGAACAACTAATAAATCAAAGTATATCTTTAACATCTGTGAAAAATTATAAATACTTAGGTGTCACCATTGATCGCTACTTGAGATGGGATGTTCATATAGCTAAAATTACAAACACCTTATGACAACTCTTATATCGCTTTAAATACTTAAAACATCTCATAGACTACATGCACCTGAAAATGTTGTATTATTCGTTAGTTGAATCACGTCTACGATACGCTATTTTGAGTTGGGGAAGTGCAGCATATTGTCATTTGCAGCCTCTGGATATATTGCAAAAAAGAATGTTGAAAGTAATATCTGGCAAAAAAATACTTATCCTTCTGATAAATTATTTTCAGAGACTGGAGTGTTTGACCTAAGGCAACTGTCTCTGCATGAATTAATTCAATTCTTATACAAACACAAAAACAACTTCAATAAAACTAGCCATGCTTATAGTACTAGATCTAAAGAAAATGAAAACTTAAAAATACAAACTTTTCAAAGAAATTTAAGCTTGCGATGCCACAGCTACCTATTATGTAAAATTTATAATTGTTTGCCATACATGTACCCTAAGTATCTTGATAAAATAAACTCATTGTTTTTGATAAAATCTTTATTTAAAAAATATATTTTTTTAATTGGTAGACAGGAGACACGAAATCTAGTAGAAATTATTTACTATAAATCATATCCATATTTCTGTAGTTAGTGGAATAAACTTTATTATATAAGTGCTACTCCTCCTTACCTTCCAGACCTACAATGTGCTTGTTGTATTAAATCCTGCTCTAAGTAAAATTTATTATCAAAATTGTACCAAAAAAAATCTGCCCATGCACAACAAACTATTTTGGTGTCAATGGTCTTTACAATACAATTTAAAAATTTTCTGTGACTTATAAAACATGTTAACTTAAGATTATTTTGTGAAAGTCAGGTATTATGTTTTATTTTACGTTTATTATTGTACTGAAGTTAGCATTTGTATTTATTAACACATTGTATTTTGGGGGAATTTAAATGTATACTACTACTACTACTACTACTACTACTACTACTCCTATCTATACGTATATTGCAAGTGCATTATTTTGGATCTGAAGCGCGAGAAATACTACTTTGACATCTAGAATAAGCCATGTGAGAAAATAACATGACACAGCAGTTTGGCCTTGAGATGGTAAAGCAGAACATCTGCACGTTTGATATCCAACAACAAAGCATGAGAAGGAACCTGGATAAAAAACGCACTGTTCATTAGTTAGGTTCGAGAATACTAATTAAATATTTTCTTCAAGTATATTTAACCAAATTGAGTCACAGTTGACAGACGAACTAGAAAGACAATTGTTTAATCGTATATGGCCTGATTCCTTTACCTTCTTTTGTAATTGTTATCTTCTTAATGTAGTATTGCATTGCATTTTACCCTACGTCCCGTTTTCCATAGATGCTCGCCTAGTACTAAAAGAACATAAAGGCTATATAATAAAGGGCGAAACCTCAAAATAGGCTCTAAGCCTTTTGAATACGATTATGCAAAAAAAACGAATCTGAATATTGTTGTGAGCACATATTGCAGTAAGGCATCATCGACAGGAACGTATCCTAAGGACAAAGGAGACATCTTATTGGTCAGCTGTTGATGCATATACAGTGTATTCAAACTACCTTTACTTTCCGTCAACAAAAATGTCAGCGCATGATGTTTAATATCGCGTACTCCGCGAGCCATAAATGCCTGGGCGTGACATCGACAAGGGAATAAAAGCGACGTTCGAGACCACAACCCCATCTTCCTCACCTCACTATTCACTAGGACCACTACTTCAGATTGACAGCCCTGAAGACATAGAGGAAGCGGTCACGGACCTAGAAAGGAAGATCAAGGCTGCGTTAGAAACCGCAACCACCGTGGAAGACATAACGCAAAAAAACAGGGTCAGGGACTTACCTGACGAGGAAAATTGCAAGATCACTGAAAGAAATAGAGCCCGAAGAGTAGCCCAGGAGACCAGAAACCCCACGGACATCATGGTGGCAAACAGACTGACAAGACAGGCAAGAGACGCCTTGAAGCAGCATCATCAGAGCACCTGGGATAAGAAACTCGAAGAATTATCTCCAGCTGATCCAGGAATCTGGAATTTGGCTAAAATCCTCAGAAACAGAAGACAGCCCATCCCCCCAATACACAGCGAACAGGGGATGGTGTACACAACCGAAGAGAAGGCAGAAGCTTTTGCTGACAACCTTCAGAGACAGTGTACTCTCAATACTCACCCCCATGAAGACGAAGGCTTCATCGACGAGGTGATAAGAAGATCGAGGAGAGCTGTAAGAGGAGGAAGAGCCATCGAAGACATGACCTCTCCAGGCGAGGTAAGGGAAATCATCGGAAGACTCAAGGTGAAGAAAGCACCGTGTGTAGACGAAATTGGGAACAGAGTCTTGAAGAGACTCCCGAGGAAAGCAATAATGGCAATTACCAACATTGTCAACGCCATACTGAGAGACACCGATACTTTCCAGATCACTGGAAAGTAGCCGAAGTGATCAACATACCAAAACCTGGGAAAGACCCAAGGTTCCCCCAAAACTACAGACCCATAAGCCTGTTGACGGCACTGAGCAAGATTGCGGAAAGGGTAATCGAAGGAAGATTGAGGAGAAGAACTCCGAGTAGTTCCAGACGAACAGTTCGGATTCCGAAGCGAACATTCAGCAGAGCACCAGGTCCTAAGGCTGGTTGAGATGGCAACGAAATCGTTCCAGACTCGGCGGGCCGTGGGAGCTGTGTTCATGGATGCCGCTAAGGCGTTCGACACTGTTTGGCATGACGGACTAATCTACAAGATGGTAGACCTCGGATACTCAACGGGGATGATCCAACTGGTGAAGTCATATTTGAAGCACCGTAAATTCCGAATTAGGATTGGTAAAGCAACTTCGACGACGAGGACTGTGGAGGCAGGAGTACCGCGGGGAGCGGTTCTATCACCCCTGCTGTATGCAATCTACAGTTCAGACATCCCGAAGACTCCACAAACGCAACTGTATGTGTATGCGGACGATACAGCATATGCGGCAGAAAGTACGAGACCCCGCATGGTTACGGAATATCTGCAACGAGCGACTACCAACCTAGAGGAATGATGCATCAAGTGGAAGATCCGTCTCAACCCTGAGAAGACTGAAGCGGTACTGTTCCGAAGAAATCGAAGATTACCTCAAACCAAAATAAAGATGACGACCACCAGAATGGAGAGAGGCTGGAGAAGAGACGAAGAAGTTGAAGTCGACTGGAAGGACCTTGGAGTCAAGATTTACCAAAAACTCACTTGGAAGAACCATGTCGAGGGCCAGGTGCAGAAAGTGACGATGGCACGCTGCAGACTAAGACCTTTAACAGGCAGAAGAAGCAAAGTGTCCTTAAAGAATAAGACCATCATGATTCAAATGATGACTTACGCAGCAGTAGCTTGGGGCTACGTTTCCAAAACGATGAAGAAGACGCTCCAAGCTCAACAAAACATAGCACTCCGTGAGGCGGTGGACGCACCGTGGTATGTACCTAACAGAGTGCTATATGACGAACTACGACAGGTACCGGTCGTAATCCAGATGAAAGAGAGGGCCCGAAAGTTCTTTGAAAAGAACGAAAGACATCGAAATGTGCTGACTAAAGACGCCTTGGATTACGACCCAAGTACAATAAGGCGTCATAAAAGACCGAAAAGCCAGCAGCAACAAGAAGAAATTTGGTCCTAGCAGCTGATGAGGCCAAAGAAAAGGGGAGAAGACCGACAATAGTTGTACACCCAAGAGGGGAAAGAACAGCCCTTGTACAACGGGTGGACAAGAAGAAGCCTGTCGATTGAGATGGCCAGAGTCAAGCACGGACTCGGGGCTAACCTCAGGAGACGAATGACAAACTGCAAATGACTGACTTGCGACGACTGACTGACTCCAGTCGACGAGGAAAGAGCAAAGGCTCACCAACCTTAATGCGGGGCTTACGTCAAAGCCCCCAGCGCAGGACCCCCAAGAAAGAGGCCGTTCATAAAAGTCGAGAACCGACAGTTGGAAGAAACGTCCACCACGTGCTTCCGCGACGCGTGCGCGATCGAGTCAAATTTCGGGAAAAAGGGGCAAAATTCGGGAGGGGAGTTAGCTCGTTCGGCAGCACACACTCGGGAAATGCGCAGCGGCCTGAACCATGCAGCGCCACGCTAGGCCTTCGGGCGGAAGAGGAGGGACGAGCAGATTGCTCTTCCCCCCACTCCTCAAGGGTTTGAGGTCGCCTGGAACAGGGGTGGTGGAGGGATCGCACAGGGTAGGAGGGTGTGTGTGTGTCATGTTTGTTTTGTCGCAGAGTGAAAAATGACGTATGAATCTAGACTGAATTAGAATAAGGCAGAGAGATAAAACATCACCTAATCAATAAATGATAGAATTGTTAAATACTAATTTTTTTTTCCATTTGAGGGTAAAGACTTCCCCGGCATTGAAGACAAAGAAAACCATCACGGCAAACCATTGGGAAAAGCAACCGAAGAGGTGCTAAAACATTTGTACTCGTTGTTACAATGCCAGGGTAAATTGAACTTTACCATTCCCAAGCCAAAATCTTTACCACCTGCAGACATCAGCAACTTGAAACTAGCCTCTCCTCCATCGTACAAAGTTGGTGAGAAAGTTGCTACTAGGAATGCATATGGAACAGCGTTGGTGAAGCTTGCTCAGCAGAATAACAGGTAAGTGAGAAATAAAGTTTAATTAGGGGAGGTGCAAAATATTAGGTGTATATTTTGGAAATCGAAGCAAGCCTCTTTTACCATAATTAAATTTGATTTTGAAGAGGATGTTTCCGAAATGGCTGAAATTTCTAGTCAAGATGTATATGAGCATAGATATGTCTCAGTCTGGTGACGGGCGAAAATTGGTTAAACATAGTAAATAATTCCTTTTTTTTTGCTAGTCCTTCCTATCACACTTTACATCTTGGAAAGTCATGCTTTCAGAGCAAAGCCAAACAATACGTTTTTACTTGTTTTGAGTAGACTGCGTTTTTATATGTTTTGTGAAACTTACATTGCAAATCCACTGTACATAAACAAGAATGCTTGAAAAAGTTGAGCAACGATTTGATCGAATTTTTTGCAGCTTATTGTTAAGTTTTTATGAATTTCGAAAAACATTTTTTGTTGATATACTTCAAAGTTCGCTGTTTCAAAACATATACGTCCAATAACATTTCACCTTTATTGTCTGTTACGCTTTCAAAATCGATTTCTTATACAAAAATATTACGGGGTGTCCCATTGCCCATTTCGGCAGCTCTCCACAACTTTTATAGCGGTGTAATTTCGTGTCTTTCACTTTAACCTATTCACCACGGAGCATTTAGGCCTTGTCCTGACTTAGAATGGCTTTCTGGCACTGAATTTAATAATAATAATAAATGTCTTTATTAGCAACACAACAATAGGGCGAAGTTTAGGAAGATGGCTACTCTTACACCCAACCCTATTGAGTGCTTAAAAATGTATATAATTTTAATTATTATTACAATTCACATGCAACCTAAAAATAAATACATCGATCTGGCTTTCAACTATGTGAGCTAATAATAAAGAGGAAAAAATACAATCAATTGATAAATCCGCGCTATATTGGTTTAACAAACAGTCAAGAACCAATACTGAACGGATGACAACACAAAAAAACATAAAGATAAAGATATAAAGAACATAAAGATAAAGATAAAGAACATAAAGACAGCGTACCTCGTTGTTTTGTTTTAACTGAAATTATGATATGAAACATGCAAAGTGATAATTTTTTTTGTTTTAGAGTAATTGCTTTGGATGGTGACATGAAAAACTCCACATTCTCCGAGGCAATGAAAAAATTTGATCCAAAGAGGTACATTGAATGCTATATTGCTGAACAGAACCTGGTTGGTGTGGGTATTGGAGCTGCGTGCAGGGATCGTACTGTAGCTTTTGCATCCACATTTGCAGCTTTCTTCACCAGGGCTTTCGATCAGGTACTATTTTTAAAATATAGTTTTTGTCAACTGAGTCTATTATATATTTTCCACGTATATGCGAAGGAAGTATATAAATTGCACAAATTTCTGGTAAGTACCTTTGATCCCTCATATTACTTATATTACGAGTCCATATTCCTCAGCTTCATCCGACTTTTTGTCATCCATTCTGTCTCTGCTGGCGTGTCTGTAACCGCGTAGTCTTTGTAACAACTGCTCCTATTCCGATGCACTTTCAAAATCGATAAATTATCAATGGCCTTATTGTAAAAAACATAGCAGAAGCTTGATGTTAATTTTAAATAATTTTCCCCAATATCGATATTTAGGTTTAACAGGAATAATATGCAAAAATTTATTTAGCTTGATTCATACTACGTTCTTTTTTTTTCAGATTCGCATGGGCGCTATTTCGCAAACCAACCTGAACATTTGTGGTTCCCACTGTGGTGTCTCGATTGGAGAAGATGGTCCCAGCCAGATGGCTTTGGAAGACTTGGCCATGTTCAGGTCAATCCCAACCTCCACAGTGTTCTATCCATCCGACGCAGTATCTCTAGAAAGAGCTGTCGAACTGGCAGCAAACACTAAGGGGCTGACCTTCATTAGAACAAACAGGCCTGCAACCCCTGTCATATATCCTAATGAGACCAAATTTGCTGTAAGTGCATTTACAACCCATTTTGCCAGCAAAAATGTATTGATATTATTTCTGGGTCGGAAGGTTTTTTGAAGAATATCATGAAAAGAATACCTATAAGCATAACATGGATACTTGAATGCCTTTTTGCAGAAATTGAGGGCGTGTTCACAAAGTCAAGGAAACTTATATCCACGGATTGCATAGAAGTAGTTCCTCAACATTTTATACATATAGCGAGCAGAACATAAAAAATAAACAGAACATTATTACAAGTCCAAGCGAAATCTGGCGCGAGATAGATTAGGCACATTCACCTTAATTCTAAGAGAAAACATTTTTTTACTCCGCTGAATGTCTTGAGAAGTCTGCCACAATTTCTTGATAAAAATTGTCTTGATAAAAATTTTTGGCCCCGCTCACTGTAGAGAGACTGTTCCTACATTACTTTTTTTATAGCTAGGGCGTGGTTCTACGGAGAACCGAAAACAGAATTCATCAGCCTGACTACCATCGCAAACGTTTCTACTAGCGCTTCCATATGGGCTATTTTTATACTGCTCAGCCATACTGCACATTTTTGACATTTCCGACCTATTTTCACATGTTGCTTTCAGATTTCTGAATTATTGGAATCCTACTTAATAAAAGATATATAGATTGATGAATATCCTTTATTGTCTGGACAATATAGTTATTCTTAATGACTAAACAAAATTACACCTACATATGTGGATCACAAGTAAATTAATTGTACAACTCGCACTTGGTATAATATGGTTTACAAATTAGAAAGTTTTTAAGTTCGCGGCGAAATATCTTTAAATTGTTGATTCATTTGATATCATCAGGGAGACGCTTGTGAAATTCAGATCCTTATAAATGATTGACTCTGCCACAGGTGTTGATTTAGGTACTACTAATTTGAGACCTTGTTTTCGTCTAATACAGTAACTTATACTTGATATCTGATATTAAGATTTGTTTTCAAAAATAAGAGTTCCTGTTTCTAAAATAAACAATGATTATTTTAATGTTAAAAGTATTGATTTTAGTTATATATAGTGTCCAACAGTTTGGTTTTGTAGAAGGAGTGGTTTTTTCAAACAATTTTGGTTACATACCAAAAAGGAATGCTATGTTTCAATCTACTCGTAAATAAGGCAAAGTAACTGTTTAAGGCTGTGATTTTCGCTACGTTGTGACTAATTATTCATATGATGAAGAAAAACTTTGTTGGTTGAGTAAGCAATTCATCTACATGATCATTAAAATTTTATTTATGATTAATGGTCAGTCCTAAAAAATTGATGATGCCTGTTTTGTGCACAAATCACTAATTACTGAATCGAGGGAGCATTTAAATATCATAGCTTTGGTCATAGTAACATTTACAATTAAGTAATTGGTATTACACCATTTTTTGATTGTCAATTTTTTACCTCATTTTAGCTATATTTGTGTTTTGCCAGCGATGTGGCATCGTTAGCAAAGACTATGAATTAACTATTTATGTTTAAATTTATGAAGTCGTTAATATAAAGTAAAAATAAGATCGGGCCTAATACTGATCCTTGAAGTACTTCTGTTTTTATATTTAATTTATTTGAAGTATAATATCTTGATGTTATTATAATTTGGTATCGAATATTTAAATATGTTTCAAACCAATTGGGTGAAGCTCCAGCAAAACCATATATGTTAATTTTTTTCAATAGTATGGTTAACACAATCAAAAGGTTTGGAACAGTCACGAAAAGAGCATTTGAAAATTGTGTATCGCTTACATTTGTACAAGTGTTGGAGTGATTTGAAAATAGCATCCATGATAATTTTTTGTTTTTGAAAGCAAAATTAAGATTTTAAGATTGCAGCCCCTTTTTTCGCTATTTTTTCAACTACTTATTTGCAGCAGTATTCTGAATCATTAATCAAGCGATCTTTTACAACTTTTCTGTCAAAAAATGCACTGATATTAGTGTAGCTCTGAAATTGTATATGGATATTCCACTTTTGTGGAAGAATGAAATGAGTCATTACTTTTATTCTTATCACTTTTTCCCTCATTCCGCAGAATTGAGTTTTTTAAAGAAATTTCATCAATACCTGATTATTTTTAATTTCTGATAGATGTTAATGCTAATTACAGTTCATAAATGCAATGAAAGTAATGTAAGCTGTCGCGACGCGTGCAATTTTGAGATCCATTCTTGTCTGATTTTATAACACCTCAGATGAGAAATTCTGACAAGGTGCGTATCTGTATACGCTGCAGGCGATAATGCCACGAAATAGCTCATAAAGCCCAGATATATATCCGGACCACAAATGTTGCTCGTTTAGATGTTCCGTAAAATTAAAAAACATCACTATTACGTTTTACCAGAAACAACAACTAAAGTCGTCCACAGCAACAGCTTTTGGGGAACTTTTGACAAGATTTTGTATCACAGAAGCTTTTTTACTAATTTTCGCTATAATTTTAGTTCGATGAAATTTTTTTTTGTTTCAGATTGGAAAAGCCCATATTCTGAAGAGCAGTGGCGATGATAAAGTACTTGTAATAGGTGCTGGTGTAACGTTAATCGAAGCACTTGGTGCACATGATATCCTGGCCAAAAGCGGAATCAAAATAAGAGTCCTGGATCCGTTCACCATCAAACCCATCGACCAGTGCGGAATCGTCAAAAATGCTAAGGAGGTAAAAATAAACTCGGCTCACTTCGCTATAGAAACCCACTAGATATACTTCTTATAACGTTGAACGGATGATCGTACCTCCACTGGAAGCTTTCTTATGTCAAGGACGGTCTATTTGCCTTGGCAATATTGAAAAATGCAGGTGACATAGTTGTCAAATATTCCTAAAGGAGAAAGGCAACCGTGTTCGATCTGAGGCGTATCTTTTGCCTTGCCGTAGATTTCAAGCCTTCTTTGTCTCGCTACTTTCTACAGGGGATGCAGTAACATACTTAGTTACTAAGTTATTTTATAAAATACAAATTTCCTATCACTCCCAAGTAACAAGGCAAATACGGCATCCTCGGTATAAGGACGGCTTAGTCAGACCGACCTATTTTTTAATTTGGACAGTGTAAAGATTTTATACTTCCTCCTCCAGAAACTCGACAGCACTGTCTTGTGAGCCTTTTCTGCCCGAAGTGTGAGATTCTTCAAAACGTAGCTTACTCAGTAAAGTCCTTCTGTCGTTCGTTACAAATCCCACCATGATAAAATGCTGCAAATATTCCTGCCAAAGATGCTCGTCATCTGATTTTCATCGTCGCAAAGCCGATTACTGCACTGGTTGAATGTCAACCCATTTGTCCTCGCTCAGATGCTTGGTAGGGTTGTCAGCATCAAGCCTCTCGCGGGGTTTCAATTCTAGTTATCTCTGACAGACAACTCATGCACCATACCCAAGTAGATTAGCAGGCGTACCTTCCTCCTTACAGCATACACCGACACTCTTTATGTAGCTGTCAAAACAACCATGTTCTGTGAGAAATTGTACTCTATATGTCGTGCGCAGTTGTCACTCCAGATTAGTCTTCTAATACATGCACCATGACCAGTTACAATCCTTCTCTCCTATCATCTAATATATAGCATCTCATTTGCGATGTCTTTGACTCCAGCGCCCTTCATCTTTTCTCAACCAGCGCGATTCAACGGTGGAATACCTGCCACCGCCAACAAACCATGTGTAGACATCATCCTGGCTTTTAGAGCATCTCGTCTTCCTCAAAACCTTGCTGTAAACTGATGGTTCCTACAGCATGATTGTGTTTTCCAACGCAACTAAGATTCTACGTTTCTCCCTACTAGGGCGTCTCAGATGTCATTAGCCGAATCTGAGATGCAATGACTTTATTTGCCTTATAAGTGGTGCGCCTTATATGTTTTTGGCCATTTTAAGGTCTTGATACTTAAATCCCTAACAACTAGTGAAGTTCTATTCCATTCATATGGTAATCCTTCTGATTCCATCACCTAAAAGCCTTTCTAATGCACGTTTCTCCTTGCTGGCCACCATCATTGCTAGGTCGTCACCATAACCTTCCCGGCAGCATCTGCTGTCGAAGAGCTCTATCGTAGAACACATTTCAAAGCAACGGCCCTGAAGAACTTCCATGGTTACCTCCACCGTCCTTTGTCCCACCATAGCGCTTCTCAGTAGAATGAATCTCCATCAGGTTTAAACTAGTCGTACGTTAGAGATCTGACATATACAGGGTGACCCAATATTTCATAGACATAGGAGTACTACATATTTTTAGACTCAAAATAAGCAGACTGGACATGATTTACCTCCATGCCAAAGTGCTTAGTTTTCAAGAAAAAAAAATGTTCATAGTAGGTATATCAAGTGCTAAAAACAACAAAATAACAATAAAAAATAGACTAAGGGCCAATTTCACCAACATTAATATTATGGACCAATAGGAAAGACCTTATCGAAATGCAATTTGACGGAAGCTGTCAAAGGTCTCAGAATATCAGTGATTTCTATTAAAATGTTGAATAAAATCATGAAAATTCGACTGTATTATAAACAAGACCACTTTTTGATTCCAACATGATGCTTTTGTACAGAGAAAACAGGACAACTTTCATGTATTTTGATTTATGTTATGGGTGTACATTTGACCATCCGTTATCCCCTCAGCGAATGGGAATGGGAGAAATAATAGGTCGATTTTCTAGCCGTTAAATTTGGCAGCAGGTTTGGTCGTTTGTTAATTCATGGCAATCTCGAAATTTGTTAAGTTCAATATACTGTGTGTATATGTGATCATTATAGCTACACAAACCTGTTGAATTGTGCGGATTTGCAAGAAAATAGAATATAAAATGTATTCCAACCAATTCTTCATCTCTCTTTAGGTACATCATAATAGTAATCATTTGTTGTAAATTCATGGGTTAATGAATTTCTTCAAAGCAATCAAAACAGTATGGTCGTCCCCATCCTAAAACACCGATATGTGTAAAACATGTTAATCCCTACATCTCCGAGGTGCATAATGCAATTACTGTAGACATAGACCTAAAATTATTAGTAATTACTGAAAAATAAGAGCTAAAAAGAATTATAAATAGTGATAAAATATTGGTGGTAAAGGTTTTTGACTGGTGACCGGTGGGGATACAATATAGGGATGGTGACGATAGACGATACATTGATGTATCGAAAACATCGATACATCGGACGTAGAACATCGATCTTTACGCATCGATGGTTTCATGACGATATATCGATATTGAGAGGAATCATAAACATCCGTAACCGTATACCCCGAGTCTATCCTTAACTGTGCTACCATCTGTAAGCGAGGACTGGTAGCTTCAAAATTGAAAGGCCAGAAAGCTATTTAGGTTTTTAGTAGTATTTGAATATTATCA
Organism: Acanthoscelides obtectus; assembly: GCA_963669975.1. Lineage (NCBI taxonomy): Eukaryota > Metazoa > Arthropoda > Insecta > Coleoptera > Chrysomelidae > Acanthoscelides > Acanthoscelides obtectus. Next base: position 50,129,578 of record CAVLJG010000009.1, on the reverse strand, counting down.
TTACAGACGAGCACTGAGCTACTGAGTGGCCACTGAGCACTGTAGTCTTTTCTTCATTCTGTACTTCTCCAAGGGATAGAATAAAATAGACTGAAAGCAGCGCGTTTAATGATTTTCAGTTCTCAGAGGAAGATTTTCCCCTGCCGGCCCTTGACATCGTTTCGAAATCTGAAATTCTGGAAACGCTATAAAAATAAAAATGAATACACAAAGCCTACTTACCTATTTCAGACAAAAACAAAAACAACTGCCACATAACGATTGTCACCTTGACATCATTCTGCAATCTGTCAAAGTAGTGACGGGCATGCCTGCTGCACGGTATACGGTATTGATATTCGATAAAATATTTTTCTTTCTTCCATGAATGCGTGGAAAAAACAAAATAAGGAGAGATCTAAAATAAGGAGCTATTGAAGGCCTAAAATAGCCAGGCGCAAATAATTCCTGGCCCTATTTGATGATTTGATCTAAGCAGGCACAGTAAAACAAAAATAAGACTTGGAATTAATAAAGTTTATTTCGACAGTTGGCAGAGTTTGCTCCACTGGGACGAAGTGTTGACGGATCCCACAGAATTATGTGTCACTTATCGATATGGTTAGTTTTAAAATATCAGGAGATAATCAGCTGTTTTTCAAATCAGTGTATATGTTTTGTGATTCAAATAACGTCTAATATACATATAAATATAACCCAGAATATGTACTCATTGAAAAAAGAAAAATATTGCAAATTTCTAGTTTTTCTGCAGGTTTTAGGTTCGATGGTAGCTCTACGACATATATTTGGGTATTTCTTAATCGCTGTGAATATAGTGTAGATGTTTGTTAAGTTCCTGAACAGCGAAAAATATTCAACTTTATGGATGTATGGATATTAAAAAACCAGAATGGTTCTGTGGGAATATCAATCTAAGGTGCCATAATGGTTCTGATGAACGGCAAGTAAATGAATGAATGTTTGGAAACGATCAATATCTATGAACCTTTTGGTAGAGCCAGTCATCAAGTAGGTGCTTAATGGCTATCTGCAAGAGGTTTATAGGAAAAAACACCCAGTAGATAATCTTGAATCAGTAAAATCGCATATAAATTGAAGAAAATAATATAAACGAATAAAAAATCAACAATAGTAATTAAATCATGAATTTTATTCAAAAATCAAACATTTGTTTAAATTTTGACTGATTTATATGTAATTTCTTAATATTCAATAAGCTGATGATGTTTCAATGACAAGATGTCATCTCATACCTTGACAGTATTTTGTTTTCACCATTTCATAGCTATTGGTTGCTAAAATTTGTTGATTGGAACTTGAAGCTCATTCGCTGTATTTGACGGGCTGTTACCCTATAGGTGGAGAATAACGGACTGTTGGTGGAATTGGCCCAGAACATTTATTTGACACTGATCTAATAAGAAATTTTTGTATAAACCGAAAAACTTTGTTTTTTCTCAAAAATTATGGGCGATGGCCTATTTTCATACAATACAAAAAATGAGGTAAATAAAAGGATATATTGGATAAAAAAAAACAGAGTCATTAGTAGGGTTGCGAAAAAAATCTGCTATAATTTATGTACGGATGTGTTTCAAATTTCATTCAAATCGGACTTTCGGTTCCAAAAAGATCTGAAAAAATATGTTTTAAAAAGAAAACTTTGACGCTGTCTATCGGACAGACGACGCACGTTTTCTGTTTTTGTATATCAATACGTTAGTTTGGCTACAGATGCTGGCATGGAGGAGAGCATTGAGTCGGTCTAGTATTCGTTGCTATAATAATGTAACTGTTACAGTGCTGCGGCAGAATCTTGGTAGTGGAAGAGCACTACTATGAAGGAGGAATCGGTGAAGCCGTTTTGTCAGCAGTAGCAGAGGAAAGGAATATGTTTGTGAAACACGTGGCCATCCCAAGGGTGCCTAGGTCCGGCACTCCCGATGAATTGCTTGAATACTATGGTATCAATGCCAAGCACATTGCTGAATATGTCAAGCAGATTGCGGAATGCTAATGTAACTAAATTAATACATATCTGCGTAACTGCAAGCTGTGTTTTCATTTTTTCCTACTACGCCACTGTTGTAATCCCGAAAAATTTTTGTATGACTTCTACATCACGAAAAATTATGTGACCCATTTCCGTCGGTCTATCTGCCTGTCGGTGTGTCCGCTAATCCTTGTCGCGTCACTTTCACAGAGGGTTAGTGCCACGCCAAGGATGAAAAAGATTTGTTGTTTTTGAAAATCAGTCAAAAGAGTTCTCTGCTTATTTTCGAAATTTCTTTGAGGGGTAAAATATGAGATATAGGGGTTCTGGACGTTGGGGGGATAGTGTATATCCATTCTTCGGCGGTAGCATATTTATAAGCTTCTACCCCCAGTAATTAGGTATATTTCATACATAGATTTCTCCGTATGTTTACCCTTAAGACATAATTAATGGTAATATTTTTTTTATAATGCTGTGGGCTAGCCCTGCCTACGTACCTGCGACTACTAGGTTAATGTAATTTATTGAATATAATCAGATGTGGTGGCAGCATTGGTGCTTAAGTTATTTAGCCTTTAAATAACGAATAGCCGTTTACCAGCCTTCTGCGAATATCAAACTACTTTGTAGAATGAGAAATGCATTATTTTATCTATTTTCAGTTCCTTTTCGACAAGGAAACTCACAATACTGCATGTCGTCATACAGACGTATAAAAGTCCTTAATACAAGGACGTGCGAAATTGTCCTCGATAGTTTAAAAAACTGACAACGCTTTTTCTTCAATTATTATATTCATTCCTTATAAACTCATAACTTGACCCAAATACTATATATACATTCTGCATATTCCTAATTTATTTTTTTTCCAAATCAAGAATACTTTGTTCCACACCATATTACTTCATGACATCTTGTGACTTCATGCCGTACAACGATTTTTATACTACAAATGCACTGTTGTCAGATATAACTTTATCTTAGCTCAGTTTCCACCAAGTCCGGGCCGTGCAACAAGAACTCATTTTGAGGTTGAACTCAACATTTGGATCACCGTTGCTAAGTGGTAAATCTGAAAAAGACGGTTCAACCGGGGGTTCTGAGATTAAATGTAATAATTTTTGGAAATACGTGTATAGATACTGGATCTAATTTTCTACTGTATTTAGATAAATACTGTGAAATATTATCCAAAAAGCAAATCCTCTCTTATGTGACTTTTTTGAGAAAAATTTAATGATCCATTTTTTTGTGACTTTGTAGAAAACAGAACTCGTGTTCAGAATTGGGGTTCCAAAAATTTTTTCGATTACTTTGTACCCTACAATTACTTTATCTTCTAATAATAATATATTACAATATACGCTGAGCGTAAGTACCATAAAAGCGTCCCCAGATATTCTCCGCCAATGAGTGTAACGATATTGGAAGTTGTTGCCAACAGGATTATCAAAGTCGCAAAATAAAGTAGATGGCAGTAACAACGAGATCGGAAAGCGCATGCAGACGACAATCATTCCGTTATTACAAAAATGCCCTCGTAAAACTGATTAGAATTTCACCCCGCACCGGAGATGCCAAATTGCTATTCAAATGTGTCTTGTACAGGGCCGACTTAGGTGGACTCCAAGCAGCCCCAACCCCAACATTTTTATTCTTTACTTACTACGCCTACTAGCTGGAAATCAAATTCGAAAATGAGATAGTTATTAACTTTGTAAAATATGGCCTACTTTTGAACAAAAAATAATAATAAAACAGTTTTTGTATGGAAAAAAGCACATTTCTACCATTTGACAGCTCGCTATTCACGGATCCGAAGTGAGACTCATGACACATTTTTGAATGACATTTTCTCCGTAAAAATCTGTTGCAAAATCTGCGTCCTAAAAAGATAAAGGTAAAGGTATAACTTTTTTAAAGTGCAATAAGAAAACTAAAAGCACTAGAGGTTCCATAATCAAGTTAAGCTCGGCCGAAAATAGAAGAAACTAAATATTTAGACTACCTATTCACTTTAATGAGTCATCACAAAATTATTTATAAAAATCTAAAAGAAAAAAGGTATCGATTGTCTTGCTGAATTTATTAATGTTTACCAGTTTATGGGTAATTTTTAACTTTTACGAGGGTGGTTCCAGAAGTACCCTGCCTGACCTAGAGATGGCGATAGTTGTTTGAAAAATATCATTGTATTGGAAAGTATGCAACCTATAAAGCATATGTGTCAAGTTTGACGCCACGTTATTTAGTATTTGTTTGGCAGCTATCAATACTGAACGTTTTCAGTGAATTTGTGAAAATTTATTATGTGGTACAATACTTTCATTTCAAAGGCCTCAGCCCAACCAATTTAAAAGCGGAACTGGATTCTTCTCTGGGTGAGTGTGCTCCTTCGTTTACAACAGTAAAATATTGGGTAGCAGATTTTAAACGAGGCCGTATGAGCTGCCAAGACGAGCATCGCAGTGGTCGACCAAATGAGGTGACGACTCCAGAAATGGTGAAGAAAATTCACAAAGCGGTACTGAATGATCATCGACTGAAAGTGCGCGAGCTAGCAGACATAGTTGGCATTTCAAAAAGTACGGTTCATCGCATATTATCTGAAAATTTGGACATAAGAAAGCTGGGTGTAGGATGGGTGCCGCGATTGCTCACAATCGAGTAAAAACAGTGTCGTGAAGATGTTTCAATCGATTGTTTAGCGAAGTTTTACAGCAACAAATCAGACTTTTTGCGTCGTTTCACAACCATGGACAACCATCACTTCACATCCGAGACAAAAGAACAATCAAAACAATGGACTCAAAAGGGACAACCGGCTCCAAAAGAAGGCGAAGACCGTTTCATCTGCAGGCAAGGCTATGGCGTCAGTTTTTTGGGATGCGCGTGGGATAATTTTCATTGACTATCTTGAAAAAGGTAAAACTATCAACGGCGAGTATTATGCGAACTTATTGCAGCGTTTGAGCGATGAAATCAAGCAAAAACGGCCGCATTTGGTTAAGCAGAAAGTGTTATTTCATCAACACAATGCACCAACTCATAAATCCGTTATTGCAATGGCCAAAATTAACGATCTAAAGTTTGAATTGCTACGTCATGCACCCTATTCACCAGATTTAGCCCCTTCGGATTATTTTCTGTTTCCAAAGTTAAAAAAATGGCTCAGTGGTCAAAGATTTTCCAACGGTGAAGAAGTGATGTCGGCATTTAATGGCTATTTTGAGCAGCATCACAGATCTTATTATAACAAGGGTATCGAACATATTGAAGATCGCTGGGGAAAGTGTATTGAGCTCAAAGGAGATTATGTTGAAAAATAAATACATTTTTTTACAAAAATTTTGTGTTTTCTTCGTTGGGTCGGTTACTTCTGGGACCACCCTCGTACACTTAAGTTTTTCTTTAAAAACAAATTAAAGTGTCCTTATCTTTTTGGGTCGCAGACTTTTGCAATATGTGCTTATGAAGCAAATGTCGTGATTAGTGCGCTGTCAAATGGCACAAGTGTGCTTTTTTCCATACAAAAAATTAGCCAAAACTTTTTTTCAAAATTAGGCCATATTTTATAAAATTTTGAGCCACAAAAGTTATTTGTAATAGCATAAGCTGACTAAAGAATAAAAATTAGATCAAATCATTGACCCTAAGACAATGATTCCCTGATTTGAGACCAGTGTGACGCGTCCTGGACACGGGCTGCCTCGCACGCACATACAGTAATGGACAAAAGTATATAGACAAATATGAATATTTACCTAAATACCTTTAGAAAACAAATTCATACTTTGCTCCTTGAACAAATGCGTTATTAGTAGAAAAACTTAATTCCTTGTTTTTACATTATCTGCAATGAACACAATACAGATCTGAATATAAGCACTTTTTTAGGGACAAAAATATGTAGACAAATTCTTTTCAACATTAGTTTAGTACAGTTTCATGTCAGAAGAGGATTAGTTTGTGTTCATCAAGTATTGTGGAATAAGTTGAGTGATTTTAAGACCATGCCGCGTGGTCCAGAAATTTCTTTCGATGTGGAAACTAAGGTCATTGAGTTATACAAAGATGGTCAACATCAAGTCGACATTGCCAAACATTTGAAGCTGAAACGTAAAGCAGTTTGGGCAATATTGAACAAATATTAACAAAAAGGTATCCTAGAAGCCTCTAAGAGAAGTGGTCGGCCTAGAAAACTAAATGCTAGATCAGTTAGACTAATAAAAGTAATTTCGGCCAAAGATCCGTTTAAAATCCCAAGACAAATAAAAGCCGAAATCGAGACAAAAGGAATTGTCAGCGTTTCTACGAAAACTATAAGTAGAAGATTAGATGATTTGAGGTTATTTGCACGTCGCCCGAGTAAGAAGCCGCTAATCTCGAGGAAAAACCGTAAGGACTGATTACAATTTGCACGGTTGCACTTTGATTGGAGCATCTGTGACTGGAAGAGGGTATATTTCAGTGACGAATCTAAGTTCAATATTTTTGGATCAGATGGTGTTCATTACGTTAGACATCCTAGTGGATAAAGATTGAACCCCAAGTACTCTTTGCCCACTGTCAAACATGGAGGCGGGTCTGTTATGGTTTGGGGGTGCTTTTCGGGCTTTGGGATGGGACCTTTACATAGATTAGATGGTATTATGGATAAGTTTGTATACACAGACATACTAAAGCATGCCATGTTACCCTATTTGGAAGACAATATGCCCTCAAGATCAATCTTCCAGCTAGATGATGACCCGAAGCACACTTCAAATCTCGCAAAGGAATTGTTTATGGATGAAAAAATACCAGTTCCCAAATGGCCTTCACAGTTTCCCGATATAAACCCCATTGAAAATCTGAGGGAATCCTTAGATAAGCAAATACGAGATAAGACTTATTCAAATAAGGACGAACTTTTTGCCGCTTTAGAGCAAAAGTGAAGACAGAATGATGAATCTTATATCAAGAAACTTGCTACAAAATATTAACACAAACATGGTTGGTTTTCTATAATTCAATGAACTTTGCTTCTTTTTTCTATAATTGTTTTGCTTTGTCTATATATTTTTGTCCTTCATAGTTTCAGTTTTCTTCAATTAATTTTTTATTGAAGGGAGTCTAATGAATTTATTTATATGACTTTGAAGTTGAGTCATTAATTTTCAGATAATGATTGTAGAAGGAAGATAAACCAAAATATGTGTGTAAAAATAAAAAAAAAATTAAAAAAAAATTTTACCTTGTTTTATAAAGTATCCTCCCGACAAGTATTTCAGTGCGGACCTGTATTTGATCGTGAGGTCCCCTGTGAGGTCTTAAGTCACCTGATTCACGAGCCCGTTGTACTACATTAACAAAGGCACGAGGGGTTGGTTGCACTCGATTGGGAAACCGATCCGCATAAACATGTGCCATTTTTTATTTCGTTTGAGCCACGCAACAGACACTATTCACACGCGACTGAAACTGACTGTATGTATAACTGAACTGAATTGTAATCGTAAAAACATCGTTCCAAATTCTTTCGCTTTTTTGTTTCCGATGCGATGAACCGTTGTTGCCAAACACGAACACATGATATTATTGAGACAGGGCGGTACTCAAACTTCCAAAGGGCTATAACTTTGTTACTTTAATTTTACCAGAAAAATGGTAAAGGAAAAAAACATTTCTTTTGATCAGATCTACACACTGTTAAAATAAATGACTCAACTTCGAAGTCACCCTGTATAAGTTAGTATTATGCTATAAAGAATTATGTATTCAGGTTGGTGTATTAATAAAACGAGTTAAGAAAGAAATACAGCACAATATTAATTTGTCTATATACTTTTGTCCATTACTGTATATGGGAATGATGGAATAGGATCCACTGCAGCCTATAGTTTATAGTTACATGCAGCTAAAATTATTTTAGTTGTTAGAAGGATACGAGTAGACTTCTGCAGGAAGCTGATAGCTATTTCCAATATACATATGAACTGAACTCTTCATATAGGGTCCTCAAATCCGGTTTGGTCTGTCTGTCAGTAGTCCGCCTCTGCGCTAGCTATTGGCGGTCGATTTATTCTTCTGCCGTTGATGTAACAAGATTTCGGCAGTCGGGGCTTACCGCCGCTGAACTCCAGGAAGAAAAATGTTTGTTTTATTTAAATTTAAGTGGCGGACAAATGATCATTATATTTAAATTATACGTGCCGCTCTCTCCTTGGATGATGCCGCGTCGAACTGTCGTAAGCAGAATTTTTATCTTTCCGGGGAGAAATTTTATAGAAGCTGCGCTGGCGGTGGGAAAGCAGATAACATTTTTAATATATCCTTGATGCAATGTATTTAGGACCAGCTGGGGGATTTCTTTGCTGGGGTCTCGGGAAATATTGTTTTCGGTTTTGCTATTTAAATGCCGCATTTAGTAATGATTTTTCTTCTGAAGCGCCGCTTGTATGTAACAGCGGTGCAGAAATTAAAATAATAGATATTCCATTGTGCAGCTCAAGAAGTGAGCTGGTTTTTTCTATCTAAGCTGTGATCATACTCAGATTTTTGAGCTTTCCAAAGCCCAACCTATAATTTTAAACTTTTTAGTGTGTGCTTTCTATTATTTTCAAGCAATGCAACTTTCTGCATCTGGTAAGGTAAGCTAATAACTACAAACTTGTGTTTCATTTGTTATACGGAGATTCGCCCTGATTTCGGCCCCCTTCAGCTCTTCTTTTTTCAATTGCAGATAACCACTTGTTATCCAAGTGTCCCAAGGACACTGAATGAATGAATAAAAAAATTAGAGGCATACTGTCCACCGTAAATCCACAAGCTCCGCCCTGCTAGCAAAGTTGAGTATAGCCTGGAATCACAGTAATTTAGCATTTTGGGGATCCAAAGTGTTGGACCTTAGTATACTCCGCCTGTAGAAGCTGAGAGTCTCACAGGGACTTAGAATAGGAGCCAAGGACATTTCTTCCACCCCGCAGCGCTCACACATGGGATCCTCACAGTCCCACCAACAACCTGAGCACTTGTGCCTGACGGAGATGTCTAGAGATGCTTCTCTACTTCTGAAAGTATTGTCTAGCAATCCATTTCCTCACTTTCCTCTTGACTGTTTGCGCGGGAACCCCTAGGGTTGACTCAGTAGCAACAAGCTCGATGCTCGATGACCCTGATTTCGCAAGAGTGTCCGCCATATCATTACCATTTATTCCAGGGTGCACCGGTACCCACACTAACGATACCGACTGCTTCGCTGCTAGACGATCCAGAACCTTCCTGCGTTGCAATACAAGGCTCGAAGTAATCTTGCAGGCATTAAGCAAGCCAGAATCGCACAGATTTCTGTTCGGAAGGCAGTGATGGTCTAGTTCTAGGACCAAAAACTCCGGCGCCAGAGCCCTCTTCAGTAACCCCGCCGCCGATGTACCAGACCTGCCCAATTCCTTCGGAGACCTTGCAGTTTATGGAGACCCATTTCGATCTCATCGGATACTCCACATTAAACTTACGATTAAGGGGATATTAAGGAGTGATGAGATCACCCCTGCCCAGAAGGACAGGGCAGCTTCGCAATTCGACTAAGATGGCAGTGTGACACTGGACAGGATTCAAAAAGGCCCAGCTGCCCTGACTCCACAGCAGAAGTGCGACTACTCTCGCCTCTCCGCGGATCACGGGATCCAACGGTGAGAGATCCAACAGAACCTGCACTCAATGGTATTGTCTTCACTGCGCTTGTACTACTGATACAAGGCAAGACATTCCGCGTTCCGACGTAATGAAGCAGACGCCGCTACCCGCGCTCTCCAATTTTCAATCGCGTATGATACCTCCCCCCCTCCCATCCCCAGGACGGTGGGTAGGGGGAGTCATGACATCCTGACCATATTAACTTCCCAAACTACGAGGTGCACTCCAATCTGAGAAAGAACGGGGGAGTTGTGGCTTTTGTCCGCAGCAGTCTTTCCTGCTCCCAGAGATATTTCGTTGGAATCAGACCGGAAGAACATTATGTGGCTTCGCCTCAACCCCAAAACATTACCCAAATTTATATGCTGCCTGAATCGCTCTCCCTCGGATCATAACTGGGATGACCTACTCAAATACTTCGCCATCCAGATCGACTTGCTGAATATCAAATACCCCGCTTCAGAGGTAGTTCTTCTCGGTGATTTCAATGCCCATAATGAGCTCCGGTTGGGCTCAAACAAGACCGATGCAGCATGTCGTGCAGTCGAAGCGTTCGCTCTTACTTAAGGGCTGAACACGCTGGTGACGAGACCTACTTTTTCCCCCGCGTCTCGTCACACGCCAGTAGCCTGCTGGATCTCTTTCTGACCACGCATTCTGTCCCTTACAGCACTACTGTCCCGTCCCCCCTGGGTAACTCAGACCACAGTGTTGTGGATGTTAGGTTTCGGTCAAAATCCGCTGTGGCAGTAGAAACTCGTACAGGCCTCAACACTTGGCATTACGGACATGCCGACTGGGAGGGGCTCAGAGACTTCTTCATTAGCTTTCCTTGGAGAGATGACTGTTTCACTGATGCGGATGCGTCGGCTGTCTGTTCTTCGATAACAGAAATTATCCACGTCGGAATGGAGGAATACATCCCTCATACAGTGAAAGTGTCTAAACCAGGGTCCAACGGCTGGTTTAACAAATGGTGTGACACTGCTCGCCAGCAAAAGATCAAGGCACACAGAACCTTCTTACAAAACCCCACTGTAGAGAACAGACAAGCCGACGTCGAGTCCAGAAATAAATATAACGATGCGGTTCGCAATGCCAAAAAACCAACACGACACAAAAGTTAGGCACAGGGTAATGTCGCACAGCAATGGCAGTCGGTCTTTCTGGACGCTGGCCAAGCAGATTGAAAAGAACCTCTCACACAGTAGCCTTTCACCACTTAAGTGTCAGGATGGAACTACTGTATTCGACTCAAAGGCCAAGGCGGAGGTTCTAGCTAAGATCTTTGCTGCCAACTCCACCATGGACGTCCCCGCCCCCCCCCCAAACGCCCAAGTGCCGTCAATTCAGAGGGTTCCCTACACTATGAGGGGGTAATATTCAGGCATAAGACCGTAAGACGAGTGCTCTTGTCGCTCAACATCAACACAGCTTCTGGTCCAGACTTGATTCCTGCCATTGTACTTAATAGGTGTGCGGCGGAGCTTGCTCCAGTTCTTTCGCGTCTCTTCCAGATATCTTATGAATCCGGCACCTTCCCAGAGATCTTTAAATTTGCTCATATCCATCCCATCCCAAAAAAATGATCTAAGACCGACCCTTACAACTACAGACCTATAACTCTGCTTTTCTGTGATAAGCAAGGTGATGGATCGCGAGCTTCAGGACTACCTCGAACGTCACAGCTTGATTAGCGACAGGCAGTATGGTTTCCGGCAGCAGCGATCCACAGGGAACCTCCTAGCTTTGCAGATGGGTGGCTGACTTTCTCTGGCTTTCTCATCCCACAATGTCAACGCCGGTGTTCCCCAGGGAACGGTTTTGGCTCCGACACCTTTCCTCTTACATATCAACGACCTCCTTTTCTGTACGATCAACCCAATCCACAGCTTCGCTGATGACAGTACTCTACATGCAGAAATTCAGAGTGACAAGCCGATCTCTGCCGCTAAGCTGGAACAAAAAAGACAGGCGACGACTTCCTCTCTGACGAGAGATCTGGAGGTTTCCACTGCTTGGGGACGCAACAATCTTGTACAGTTCAATGCTTCCAAAACACAGTACTGTACTTTGACGAACAAAAAGCGTCCTATCGCTCATCCGGTTTTGATGGATGGCCGAGTTCTGCCAAAGAGGCATTCGTTTCGGCTGGTCGGAGTCCAGATCACCGAGGACCTGATCTGGCACGAACACATCTCGTCAATAGTCGCAGCTGCTAGGAAAAAGCTAGGGCTAAGGAGTACCTTTCTCCGCACGACCTTCTCACTCTATACAAGGCCCAGATAAGGCCTAGCCTCGAGTATTGCTCGCACGTTTGGGGTGCTGCCGCCCCGACTACATTATCCATGCTCGATGCTGTCCAGAGGAGGGCGGTCCGACTGATCGATGACTCTTCTCTAACAGACATTCTCGGGAGTCTTTCGCACCGGCGGGCCGTCGGCGATCTAGCTCTTTTCTACCGCTACACCAACAGGCTTTGCTCCTCAGAGCTCTCTTCTATGACGCCGCCGCGCGATGTGCCTGCCAGACAGACCCGCCTGACTTTGGCGTCCCATCCTAACAGTGTCAAACTTCGTACATCCAGAACTGGCCAATACGACCGCTGTTTTGTCCCGAGGGTGTCGAGATTGTGGAACAATCTACAAGAGGAAGCTTTTCCCAGTTTTACTAACCTTAGGCAGTTCAAAAATCGTATTAACAAAATTTCTTTGGGATCATCATAGCGGCCGCGGTGTTCCGGTATTTAGGTTTCTGCCTGCGCGGCTGCTTCGATATTAAAAAAAATGAACTTGAGTCCTTGCGACAACCACTGCCCTTCTGCCCCTAGAATAGTTCCTGCATCCGCCAGTATCAGGCTGGATCCACCTTTTGCTTATCAAAAAATTGCTTTTATGCTGGAACTGGTAGAATGTTAGGATGGAACCAGTACCTCCTCAAGTACCTGTCAGTCAAAACAACAAGGCGAAAGTAAATGCAAAGTTATTAATAAGCATTAATTCAAGGCAATTCCAAATTATGTATGAGATTCCACATTGTGTCAATATTGGGTATAACAATGGGATAGTTCGGTCAGGGGTGCAGCGCTTTCATGCTGAGTAACAGAAGCCATGGGATAACTTTTTCGGTTTGACAGCAGTTTTCACTTTGCTGTCTGATTTGATAGTATGTTGGTTATTGTTGCAAACTTCCGAAAGTATTCCAAAGCTCCTGCTATGCAGGATCAAGAGATTCGCCACTGGACCGCTTTACCTACGTTGACTGAACGGTCCCACTTTTTCTTTTTGTTGAGTTTCTTAAAGCCCCCATCATCTTTAGGGCATAAGCGCATTTCTCAGGGCACTCAAAAATAAATTTCTTCAAATGAGAAACTTGTCCGATGTTTACACTAGTGTTTGTTCGAGTACATAGGGTTTTTTTTACAATCGCAGTAATTGATCAGACTTCATGCATACTCATTATTATATCATAGCTCTGATGAAATTTGGCAGCCTGGCAATATCGAAGCGATCCATCTTCGGTTCTACAGCAACCAATAGCGAGAATTTTTGCTATTTAGTCATTCTAGAGTAGCGAGGCTTTCATGTGCTTGGAAAAAGTTGACTTAGCGTCTCAAACTGCGTCAAAATACACGTATTCTCCTGGTCATAAAATATAAAAATTTGTATTTATTTTTGAACAATGATATTCTTACAGTTTCAGTCATTTTATTCAAGTATGAGGTATGTTTCTTTCAACTTGTCGTCATTTTCCAAATGCAAGTGAGTTTTGAGAGAAGAAGAGCATCTGATCTGTATGGTGGATGATCCAGTGATGCCAAGGGAACTTGTTCAGTTGCATCTGTGTCCTTTCCGCAACGTCAGGCCGCGCTTTGCCGCGACGCCGAATGACGCTAGCGTGCCTAAACTTCAATAAAGTTTCACAGCATTTGTAGCAGAACGAACTTTTTTGCATTCACACACAGAGCGCATTCCACAATAGGCGGAGTTGCTGAGTGACAAGACCAAAAACAAAGCACTACAACCACGCAACCAACATCCATAGAGACGTGAAACGTAATACCGGTACATTGATCCGAGAGGCATCAAGTTACGCTCGTAGACTATTTTTTTTTAAACTCTGTGGACTGTTGAACGTAAAAATTCTTGAGACTTGACTACAAGAGGACCACCTCCTCTCCCCTCGTAAAAGCAACCCCAATTAGAGATTGGTGGTCATTTTTGAATGATGCGCTTTCTTATTCCTGTGCCTTTTGCTCTAATAGTGACCACCGGCAAAGACGATGAAGCGATGAACACAGGTCTAAAACTACCCTATTTTGAAAACTATGATGGTCTCAAACCGCCTCCCCCACAGCTTTACATTGGTCACCAACGGCTTCGTTGTGAATTTGATTGGAGCTTGGAAGAAAACATCTGATTTGTTTAGTGTTATATCATCTGCTTATTCAATTATTTTTAACACGATGTTTGCACCATATTTTTCAAGAATTCGTCTCATAAGCTATGGCGCAGAAGCCTTTTGGATATATAGGAACTCTTCTTATCAACAATGAGATATGGACTTAAAGACCGAATGCAACCAATCATTGCGCCTTTCTCCTGAACGTTTGACCTCTAACATTAATCATTCTTCCCTTTTCTACTGGCATCTGTAAAACAGAAAAATATAAATCGCGGAGGCGATATAGGAGTATACAACATAACGGATACTGGGCGATAATTGCGAGGAATGATGACGCTATACATCAAGAGAAATGCCGAAAAACTGACGTACTATTACACACCCTTACTGCTGCATGCTGACCAAAGGCGTGCGCTCATTCAGTTCAGCCAGGAAAGAAAAAAGAGTGGTCTGTTCTCATTCATATTTCAGCAAACTAGATTCTACTCTACCTACAGATCACAGAACAACAGATCTACGAACCTCAAATTTTATGAACTTTTCCTAAAATAATACGGAACTTGAAAAAATTAGGTTGAATGTACAATATGCCCCATTGACTAATAATAAATTGACTTCAAAACAACTGTTTGCATGACCCTTGAACAATAAGGTTTCTTATAAAAATTATAGACCTTCTTGTGATGCCTTTTCTATACAGAAAACTGCTATGTGTAAATAAAATTATACTCTTTATTCGGAAGTTTTCTAAGATAACTAACAACGATCCACAGGGGACCTCCTAGCTTACGTCACGCAATTGTGGAGTAACCTCATCCAGTCTCATGGTGAGGCTCATGGCGTTGCTCTTGACATCACGAAAGCGTTCGATCAGCAGTGGCACGCTGCCCTCTTAAGCAAACTTCCATCCTATGGCCTCCCAGAAAAGCTTCGCAGATGGGTGGCTGACTTTATCTCTGGGCGCAAGATATCCGTCGTAATTGATGGATTCTCCCCTTCATCCCACAACGTCAACGCGGGTGTTCCCCAGGGATCGGCCTTGGCTCGAACACTGTTTCTCTTACATATCAATGACCTCCTTTCCTGCACGATCAACCCAATCCACAGCTTCGCTGATGACAGCACTCTACATGCAGGCATTCAGAGTGACAAGCCGATCTCTGCCGCTGAGCTAGAAAAAAGAAGACTAGCGACGACTTCTTCTCTGACAAGAGACCTTGAGGCTATCACTGCTTGGGGACGCAACAATCTTGTACAGTTCAATGCTTCCAAAACACAGTACTGTACTTTGACGAACAAAAAGCGTCCCAGCGCTCATACAGTTTCGATGGACGGCCGAGTTCTACCAAAGAGCCATTCATTTCGGCTGGTCGGAGTCCAGATCACCGAGGACCTGATCTGGCACGAACACATCTCGTCAATAGCTGCAGCTGCTGGGAAAAAGCTAGGCTATTTGTTTAGGGCTAAGAAGTACTTTTCTCCGCATGACCTTCTCACTCTATACAGGGCCCAGATAAGGCCTAGCCTCGAGTATTGCTCACACATTTGGGGTGCTGCCGCCCCGACTACATTGTCCATGCTCGATGCTGTCCAGAGGAGGGCGCTCCGACTTATCTATGACTCCTCTCTAACAGACAGTCTCGGGACTCTTTCGCACCGGCGGGCCTGCGGCGATCTAGCTCTTTTCTATCGCTACACCAACGGGCTTTGCTCCTCAGAGCTCTCTTCCTTGCTGCCGCCGCGCGATGTGCCTGCCAGACAGACTCGCCTGACTTTGGCGTCCCATCCTAACCGTGTCAAACTTCGTACATCCAGAACTGGCCGATACGACCGCTCCTTTGTCCCGAGGGTATCTAGATTGTGGAACAATCTACTAGAGGAAGCTTTTCCTAGTTCTACTAACCTTAGGCAGTTCAAAAATCGTATTAACAAAATTTCTTTGGGATCATCATAGCAGCCGCGGTGTTCCGGCATTTAGGCTTCTGCCTGCGCGGCTGTTTCGATATATATATAAAAAAAAAACATATTTCCGAAATAGACTTGCCAAAGGTTTGCTTTTAAAAATACCACTCCCCTTCAGGAAAAATGAAATCAGCAGCCTGAAGTTTTGCGATAGACTTACGTTAAATGCGAGTTGTTAGCGAGGCGTTGTTAGGCCGATCGCCATGGATACGACGTTCGAATCAAGAATGCAATAATAGAACGAAAACTGTAGACATCATTGGGAGCAATGTAGAGCATCTGACTAAATATTCAGTATCTGCAAAGGTAACTCTACTGCCTCATTGTGAGATGTGAACTGGATGCATCTATAAAACTCATCTGACAAGTGGACTGACATGACATTGAGGTGAGGTACACTCTTCTCGCCAAAAAGCAACTCAACTTCATCTTAATTTCTTTCGGAGTTATTATTATAACATTTCAGCAAAAGTTCCAAGAGCATCAAAAAATCGTTGAGATTTTGCTCCATCGCGCCTTTGTATCCTACTAAGAGCATAGAGAAACTAGTTCACCTGATCACAACTTAAGGTCACATTAATCAAAATGAGTTAAATAAAAAAAAAACACATTATATACAATGGAAGTCCAAGGAATAGCATCCCAATCTTTGGTATCACTCGGTCATCCACCAAACCGGATGACAGTTTCGGCGTAACAAGTATTGAAGCAGTAAGCGAATGAAGCCTCATGTTTTGACGGTAACTAGCCCCTAATACCGCTAGTACCGCTCTGTCATTAGGAAGGCGCCAACCAACTAAGAATCCTCCTCTACCCTACCTCTACATACCGGAACCGCTCGCGCATTACTTCAATATGCAGGGTGTCAAAGTTTGTATAACAACGTAAAACGGTGTAAACAAGTCTAACTCAAAAACAACCGCACTAACTAATGCTCACAGGTCTAACTAATTGACTGGCTATTTTTGTGCTGGGAATTTCGAACATATATTGTTTCCTCTAATTCTTCAGTCCGGATTATGTCTCCTACCGTACTGTATACTTGCTCCCATGATTTCTGATTGCCTACTAGGTCCTCTGTTACGTTTGCAATATTAAATATTTTACTGCAAATATGTGCAAAACGCTCCCTCATGTTTGACCACCTTCGACAACAAAAAAGCGTATGTTGGCTGTCATCCTCATTACCACAGTAGAAACAATCGCTGGACTGGCATCTTCTTCACTGTTAAATGATATCTACTTTTTGCATAAATGGAGGTAAATCTTTCCACCGGTAAGTATTATTATTATGTTGATACAACGTTGCCACTTTCGTAAGCATTGGTTGTCAAATGAGTCAGCAATAGAACTACGCAATTTTCGAGGTAAACAATGCAATGTAAGCATATAGGCTTTCTGATCTTATTGAATTCGTTGCGTGTAACCATGTAGGGAAAGTTTCACTAGCGACAAGAATTGCCGACATGATGACGACGAGACCGTCAACATTTTGAGTTACAAAAACGTTGGAACTCAGCAGTTGTTGAGATTATACGGTGAAAAAAGACTTAGAGATTAGATGACGATTAGGAAACAACTTTTCTGTTTAGCCTGACTTTTCGACAAAAGAAAAATGTACCCAGATAAATCTTATTAGTATAAGTTAATTGGTTGACCTGATTTAATACAATTTGTCCACTAACTCTCTATACTAAAAGCATGAGACGCCACTGTAACTCACTCCGCGCAAGGGTCTGGCCAATAGTTGTATTGCTATCTACCCGAGGATGTATCGTTCCCATGTGGCTCTCATTTTTCAATATCCTAAAACGGTCGGATATGAAATTGACCGAATAGGATATTGACGGGAATAGACCGGTCACTCTTTCTCTTTTCAACGATCGCCCCTCATCGTTCTGCCCTTTGTTTTCGCCGACACGAAGCTTTTATTTTTATTTTCATTTGGAAGGAGATTTGAGTTGAACGAAACGCATGGTCCAACGCAAGTCCACGTACCACAAGATTTTCATCGCATATTGCAAATACAAGTAGAGCAGATTCTGAATAAGTTGAATTTTGGTGTTCTGTAATAACTATTCGGCAATCGTAGACGTAATCTTTACTATGCACAATTCCAGTACGCAAAGTACACATTTTCAATGCAGAAGGCCAAGTATAAAATGTGTTTAGGATCGTATTTACCAACATCACTACACCACAAGTAATCTACAGTGTACGAATTGAGTCCACCCCGCTACGAATGGTAATTTGTGGTTGCACATTTTTTTTTAAATCTAGGTAGTCTATTTACAGGGGATGATACCTACTTCCCGTCCTTGACCTCTTACCAGATGCTTGGTAAAATAAGTGATCTGAGGAGGCTGTATTTACAATTGTAGTTGATAATCTGTGATAATATGTATAATATGTCAAATTTCTCTGACGTCATGTCCTCTTGGGTTTATGCTGGCTTATGTGTGACAATGATATTTATAAATATGGATAAAGTTGAGCATAGACCCACAATGAAATATTCACCCATTTAAAAACCGCAAAAAACAAATACGAGCCCCTTCCCACTTCAATTGGCCCACTTCAAGATTTGTACCAAAATATGCCTTTATAAACTAAACATGACGACACTAATTAGTTCTAAAACAATTTATTTTCTCAAAAACATTTTAGATACACTCTAGTCGTAAAAAATACATATTTGAAATCACTTAGACCTATAACTAATAGAACATCTGAACAAATAAACAATGTGCGAATAAATGCACGAAGTTAACAAAGCAACAATTGAAAGATTACCATTGGGTAACATCACCTTTATTTTTTATTACGGCTGAAATTCTTTGGAGCATAGTGTTAACCAAGTTTTGGCAAAAATTTGGTGTAAAACAATTCCATATTTCTGGAAGCTTTTATCTCAGTTCGGCAACAATAGGTAACAGATCTGGACTGCTAGAAATCCATTTCAAAAGTGGTACATTATTTTCTTCTATCCATTTTATAGCCTTTTTTGAGGTATGGCACGCTGTACCATCTTGCTGAAACACAAAATCTTGGCCGGATGTCAAACATTCTTCCATCACTGGTAAAAGCGATTTTTCAAAAATTGCCAAATGTTTGTTTGTGTCCACATTTCCATCAACAAAATGAAGTTTTCCTACTCCTTTTGACGACATACTGCCCCAGACCATAATAGATGCTGGAAATTTCACTTTTCTCTTCAGACAGTCAACATGAAATGCTTAATTTTTTTGCGAATAACTACTGCGACTGTCACCAACACAAACTCCGAATAGGGCTTTTATTTTTCACAGCCACGTATGCTTTATAGACTTATTTTGCATTGAAATGAAAATAGGTTGATATGTTGTAATTGCAACATGTGTTATTTTTATGCTGCAGATTTGATTAGGGAGTGATAAAGTTGGTGTTTTCTACTATATATTATCAAAATATTCATTGTTAATATTTTAAACCTATAAAACCCTGCTACATTTTTATTATTTGTGTTTGGTAAGAAAAAAACTAAGATTTTAATAGTTGGAAGTGGGAAGGGGCTCGTACTGGTGTTGAGATTTTAAGTGAGAAAACATATCTTGCGGAGATCAGTATGGCAGTGGGCTAGGCGTTCAAAAGTTGCATGATATGAAGTCGCAATACGGACGTATAGCAATACAGAGTCATGGTATGCAAAATCCCAATATTACGAGATTCTCCGAAAAAAAGGTTATAAAGTGGCGTATTGTTTCATTAGGCTAATATTCCCAGCATATTTATGACAAATTATCCACTGCTTTCCCTTGTGTTGGTCGTTCAGTACTTACAAAGTATTTCCAAAGAAACATAGGGTCAAGTAGATTGAATCAGTAGCTTTCACTTTCACACATTTTGATCATTAGCGACTTGAAGTTTAAAAAAACGTACTCACAAACAATCATTTTTTCACTAATTTACGGATGCCAATTTGATTATCTGCATCTTGTAAATTAGAGCTTGCCTTTATTCAACAGTTACAATCGTTGAAAACGGTGGGTAAAGGAGCTTTATTTTTTTTAAATACCCTTAAATTGATTGGAGTCTCCATGCAACAACGAGGTATATAGTCATTTTGATTATTTTTGCATTTACTGCTATAATTCATCCACTGCAGCATCGATTTATTTATTTTAAGCCTACATAGTATCACTGACTAAATTTTAGATCGATTCAGATTACTCAGAATACGCGCTAGTCGAACTCCAATTGACAGATAGGGAAACAAATAAACAGACGAGCTGGCGATTTAGGAAATGTTTTCCCAAAATTCGTGGGTGCATCATATATACTGGTTTTTCGAAGCCTTGGTACGGTACACCTTGGTTTTAATAAGCTCTCTATAGAAGGAGATTGAACATTGTCTTTTATGCATTTTCTATTTTATTGTGTTTTTTCTAATTACTTTGTTTCTTATATATGATGTAGAAATATTGTACCACTGAATGGGTTGGGCTTATCAATTACTCTTTATGGAATCAGGATGGTAATCAGCATAAAAACAACCACGGGAAAGTCAGCAAATTCTTAGACATTTTAGGCATTATACTTAAAAATGTGAGACATAAGACACATTATGTATTTCGCCATTAAGTAGATATAGGTCGAGTCAAAACTAATTCAAATGAAAAAAATTGCGTCAAGTAAGGTGACTCTGTACTTCCCGTGTATATATTAACATGTATAATAAAAAAATAAATCACCTTCCTCCTTCCCCTGAGAGGAATTGGGAAGGAGCACATGATCGTTGCGATGACCTATCCCGCGTAAATGACGATATTGACCTTCACTAACCCCACAGTAGTGTGGAAGCGATTGCCGACTGTAACATAGGACCACCGCTTGTCCATCCGGGGACCACGTTTTAATGGTAATTGTAAGGGGATATCTATGATGAGTGAAATATGCCTAATATGTGAATAGAATTACTGGGGTTCAAGGAGAATAAATATATCAATGTCAACCTTTAAACCCCTATTTATAAACCATACAATTTTTTTCCGAATCGGAATCAGGATCGTCTGACAAAACTTAACATAAAAACTATTTAATGTAATTATGAGATCCTGAAGTTGTGAAAAGAACTATAAGAAATTATTTATTGATAATTCTCAAAAATTTTATACATTTTTTCTATAAGTTGGATAAGTAAGCAATAGAATTATATAAAAATCAACGTTGAGTAGCCTCATTGAACTCAGAACATTTTGAAACATAGCACAGGATATCACATTAATTTGACAGAAATTTGATACAGATTAGGACATTACTAAACTTTTGCACAGACACTGACGTAAATAAAAAATATAACGAATAAGTTGTTATTCATGAAAACTGTATTTCATCCCTTTGGGTTCTCTCTGGAGTAGGCATATTCCAGATAATTGCAAAATATGATGAGGCAAGCAAATGCGTCCGTACCAAGCGGCAAAAACTTGTCTCTCGCTCTCTCTTTCGGGGTTCGCACCGGTCGCGACTGCTTTTTAGCAGTGTTAATGAGTTTCTTACCTCCAAGTGGAGAGAGAGAGATTCTTATTACATTTTAATTGAGGTAAGTATTGATGCACAACAATGGCGCCTCGGCCCTTTGTACTTAAACTTTTAATAGATATTTCTTTCAGGATTCATTATCAGCGGTATGGCAGCCGCCCGAGTTGTTAATCAACCACCGATCTTCCAGGTTATGTTTTTCGTTTGTTGTGAGAGAATTGCGATGGGGGGCTCCTTAATTGATATTTTTGACGATGGAAACTAAACCGTACTCATCAAGGATTCCGCAGAACGGGGACTTCTGCCCGAAGACAGATAACAGAGGATATACCACATCAGAAATGC
The DNA here is from genome assembly GCA_963669975.1 of Acanthoscelides obtectus. NCBI lineage: Eukaryota > Metazoa > Arthropoda > Insecta > Coleoptera > Chrysomelidae > Acanthoscelides > Acanthoscelides obtectus. Next base: position 50,107,674 of record CAVLJG010000009.1, on the reverse strand, counting down.
AAAGGAACATCAGACCTTTTAGCAGCTACATATTCTATAACACACTAGAATATATTATTTTTATCCCAGTCCTTATATATCAGGATGCTTCTTGAATATACGAGTGAAATTCGAAGTGATTTTTGGAACTACTGGAGACTCCCTTTGATGATCTTGCAAAAACTATTTCGTCTTTAATATGCAGGATAAATAAACGAGATTTTTATGAGTCAAAACTACCTAACCAGGTACCTCCAGCTCGGGGGCCATTTCATATTGACGTTTAATTAACAAGTCGTCAACTTATCTATCAAAAAAATACCTGCTCCTGGTATAGACGCAAAGTGTGAGAAACATCGTACCCAATCTTCTGGAGAAGTAACCATACAAGAGATAACACCAGTAAGTACTTACAGAAACGTTAGCAGCTCTTCCGAGGACGAACCAAGCATTTTCGGTCATTTTTCTTTAACCTCTCCCGAAATTGTGTCACAAAAGTCACATTTTTGTCAAGATATATCAACTTTCAACCTGGCCTATATATATATACATCCGATATGACTAGACGAAAAAAGAAAGATGAAGAAGAGCAACAAGAAGATAAAGATGAAAGTTATTTATCCAAGAATAATGCAAATACTACTATAGAGCAAGAAGTACAGTACCTGAAGAAGCTATTAGAAACAAAGAATGAAATAATTTTAGATAAAGAGAAGTATATCAACCAATTAGTTAATGAGAACAGACGTTTACAGGAGCATTATGAATTGATCATTAGCAGTATAGTGGATAAAGAAACAATAATCACTTCTTTGGGGAAAATAAATGAAAGAGTTGAAAAAATAGAAGCTACTACCTCATACACCCGTTGTAATGATGTAATTAAATCATATAGTAAAAGAATCAAAAAAAGCAGAGATGAGAAGATTGTAGATAGAATCAATAATACACAAAAGTTGATGATAAAAAGTACGGACAAATCAAACTCTAATGTGTTGGAAGATTTGAAGAAGAGCATTGATCCAGCTAAGTCAAATATCTGTGTGAACTCTGTGAGGAGGGTGAATAATGGCATCATTCTTAGCTGCGAAAATGAAGCATCATTGTCCAAGCTGATGGCGAGTATACAGGGAGAACTCGGTGCGAACTTCACTGTCAATGAGATCAAGAAATATCGCCCACGCATGGTGATAAATAATGTAGAATGCGCCTACACAAAATCTGAGGGATTAATCGAGAAGATCTTGTCCCAGAATGAATTTGGTATTTTCAGCAGTGATGATATAAAAACTGTAACCACTTTCAGATGTTCCGAATCTACTTTAAATATTGTCATTGTGGTTAGCCCAAAATTTAGAAAAACGTTGCTAGATAGAGGTCATATATACATGGGTTGGCAAAGATGTCCTGTGCGGGATTATGTACGAATTATACGCTGCTATAAATGTTCAGGTTTTGGCCACATGGAAAAAAATTACATACATTCTAAAGTATCATGTCCTTTATGTGCTGGAGATCATTTGGAAAAAAATTGTAAATATGCCTTTAAGAATTGTTCAAACTGTATGAATCACAATTCTAAATTCAACACTCAATTTGATACTAGTCATTCTTCTAAAGACTTAGATTGTTCATCTTATAAAAAATATGTTACATACTTGAAATCTAGAATTGAATATGAATAGTGATAAATTCAAGGTTTTAAAATTAAACTGCAGATCAGTTTTATCAGGATTTCATGAATTTAGTACACTGGTTCAAAACAACAACCTTGATATTGTTGGAATATCGGAAACGTGGCTATCAAAAGATATATCTAATGCCCATATAAGAATGAATGGATACAACTGCTATCGCTGTGATAGAGATGGGCGAGGTGGTGGGGTTGCAGTCTTTGTAAACAACCACTACAACTCTTCCATAATTTCATTTGGGTAAGGCCCAAGTCTTGAATATATATGGTTGAAGGTGCAGCTTCCAAAACAAAAAATTGCTATTGGTATATTCTATCGGCCCCCACATAGGCTCTGTTACAGAAGCCGGTAATACCTGTGATAACATGTTGCCTGCCATATTAGCTGAATATGATGATATCATCCTTGCAGGGGATATCAATGTTAATTTGCTTTTAGTTTGTAACAAATTGACTAAATGCCTTGATTCTTATAATCTGAAACAGGTGATATCTGAACCGACTAGGATAACTGAATCGACACTCACTCTCTTAGATCCTATTTATTTGAGCAAGCCTGAAAGTTGTCTTAGGAGTGGCACTATTAATGCTGATATGATTACTGATCACTATTTAACCTTCTGTGATATACGTATTGCACTTCCTAAAAATCAACAGAAATTTGTTACATTCAGGGATTTCCATAGTCTAAATGAAATAACGTTTGAACAAAATCTCAAGAGTTTTCCATGGTGGCATATTATATCGATAGATGACATTGAAGATAAAATTAACTTTTTAACGGATAGTATTTTATGCTTATTTAATGTTCACTGTCCAAAAAAGGTAGTGCGTGTAAACAAAGCTCCAGCTCCAGCTCCTTGGTTGGATGATAATATTAAACTTGTATTCAGGCATAGGGCTGAAGCTTTGTCAAAGTTCAAACGTGATCGTACAGCCGCCTCTTGGCAACAGTATACATATTTCAGAAATCGTGCATTAACGCTCGTGCGAAGAGGAAAAAGAGATTATTTACAAGCTGTTCAAAATCAGGATATAAAAAAGTTTTATAAGACCCTAAAGACTTTCAAAGTACAATCTCAGAAAGATTCTACAATTCCCGTGAGCTTGTCCGATCCGTATAAAATAAATGAGGCATTCATTTCAAATTTCGAGAATAGTGATTTGGCTTGTGCTGATAAAATTGCATATTACCGAGCTAATAAAATAACTCAAAATTCAAATTTCAATTTAATAAAGTGACTATTGACACCGTTGTTAAAATTATACATAAAATAAAATCAAATTCTAGTGGTACAGATGAAATAACTCTGCATATGATACTACTATGTATACCTGAAATTGATGTGTACTTAACGCATATTATAAACTGCTGTTTAGAGAGGGGATATTTCCCCAATCAGTGGAAACGCGCTATAGTTTGCCGCTACCTAAGTGTTCTGATCCTACTAACTATGGTCAACTGAGACCGATCAGTCTACTGCCAATTTTCTCTAAAGTATTGGAACGCGTTGTTTATGAGCAGCTCTGCGTCTACTTATATTCTAACAAAATTATTCCATCTAAACAATCTGGATTTCGACAAGGTCATAATACAGCTTCGGCACTCTGTGATTTAACAGACAATATAACAATGGCACTTGATAACCAAAAAGCAGTAGCTCTCATACTTCTTGACTTTACTAAAGCATTTGACACCATTAATCACTCACTTCTTGTATCTAAATGCAGTTACTATGGATTTTCTGAAAAACCTCTTTCGTTTATTCAAACCTACCTTGAAAATCGGTATCAAAAAGTTCGTCTAACTCTACGGAACAAAAAATTTGTTCTGGTGTACCACAGGGATCAGTCTTAGGACCGCTATTATTTTCATTATATATCTCAGATTTAGAAACAGAGGTAAAATCATGCAGCATACAATTTTTTGCAGATGATACTCAAATTTTCTATTCATTTAGGAGTAATGACTTGGAAACGGCAAATAATAAAATTAATCAAGATCTTGCCCAAATTGAAAAGTTCAGTAGTAGTCATAATCTTCTTTTGAACCATTTGAAGACAAATATGTTGGTATACGCAAATAGAACAAAAAAGAATACCTTAAAAAAGGACATAGACATACATTTAAAAGGTAATAAATTAATTCCTGTGGATCATTCGAAAAACCTAGGTATTATAATGGATGATGACTTAAAATTTGTTGTACCCGTGAACTATCTAATTACTCAGTGCTTCGCTATTCTCAGAGTTTTATTTGCAAATAAGGCTATATTACATAAATCTGCGAGGAAGCAAGTGTGTGAATATTTCGTATTTTCAAAGATATCGTATTGCTTAGTGGTTTACTATCCCTATTTAGATATTATAACAAGAAATCGTATTCAAAGTATTATGAATACATGTTGCAGTCTTGTAAATGATCTCAGAAAATACGATCATATATCGAATGCCATTAATGAACTCAAATGGATGAAAATTGATAAAATGTATAAGTACCAGCTCCTAAATCTGACTCATAAGGTTCTTTATTCAAAAACACCGTCATATTTAGTAAACAAATTCATACGTAGAGGGAATATGCATCGTATTAATATTAGATATAGAGAGACTTTTTCAATTCCACGCCACAGCACGTCTCTATTTCAGAATTCATACATTTACAATGCGATCAAATCATATAATTCTTCAGACCGCAGATTAAAAGAAACCAATCCATTATCTAAATTCAAGAAAAAAGTGAAAGAAGTTCTTCTTGATCAGCAGCGAAATCGGTAGTAACCCATAAGTGTCCTCATATTTTCCTTATGTATTTACTTGGATTATTCGTTATTGTATACAGGTGCCTATTAATTTTCAATAAATTCTTTTTTTTTATATATCTCGTATTGTTAAGGGGGTTAGATGGTAGAATAGATATATAATCTAAATCTCGCCTCCTGTAAGAATATTACAAATAAAAGACGTTAATTATTATTATTATTATTATTAATTAACCACTCCATTATTTTAGTGGGAAAACAAGGCTTTAGAGAGCTTACTTTGTTTTCTCATCAACACGATTTAACGTTTGTTAGGGAAATTCTCTGTAAATCGTGTCAAAATAGCATCCACTATGTGATGCACATCATATTTACCGTCTATTGTTATACAGTTCTTTTTAAAAAGATCACCTCCCTACCTTTAACCAGAAAATGAAAGCTGGGCGCCATCCTAGAACAAAAATGAAATGGGGTTCATGATATATCTCATATCAGTACTTTGCGACTCCAAAATATGGCGGACTGTCAAAGTTGAGTATATAAGTACATTGAGTTGCTTGTAGCTCTTAATAGCTAATAACCAGAATTGAAGATAAATGTATAAATAGCGTCTTATTTTTGAAATTTGTATATGGAATATGTCTTATTACATTATTGGACAGATTTACCCGAGAGAAGAAGATGTAACGTACCATAGCGTTTTGAGGATTGGTTGCTGAATTATTGGCAATTCACTCTAAAAAAAGCTCAGCACGGCAGAGTCATTTTGAAATATATTAGTTCATGTTATAAAGTACTCATAAGGAGCTTGGAAACGGATTATCAACCGACCCCCCATAAATCTCACTGAATTTCAGCATATTAACCTGACCCATCCAAAAAACGAGTGGAAGGGCGCTCTTTGAAAAGCACTGTGTAGTTATACCATCTGTTTGGTGAAATTGAGAATGGGGTTCAGTCTTAGTACTAGGTACCATATTTTTTATGTAGATTTGTTTGTAATTTGTATGAATATATAATAACTTTTTCAGTATCGCAGACTGTTACAATGAAAGAAACTTATAAATTATTTTATGATAATTATCATATTCTATACTCGGATACCAAAACGGAAGACGCTATAAAAATGAAACAAATAATATTTTAGATTCGTCTTTAATCATTTACGTATAAAAGAACACAAAGTAATTAACAAACTTTAATCAAATAAAATAAAAAAACGGACATAACTAAAACGATTATCCATCTATCTCGAGGTGGCCGGGAGAGATGGCCATGGTAGTAAGGGAATGATGGCCAGTAGCTTACGCCGCTCTTTTTTTAATTTTCTGCTTCTCTTATGTTCCCTTTTCTGGCCACATTTAGAATACATGTTGTCAAAACCATGCCCGGTGGTTTTCTTTGTAAGAAATGGGTTCTAAACCATTCTAAAAAGAGAAATGTTAATGTAAGCTGACTTTTCTGACATGAAGACTTGGAGGCATTCCATCTGAGTATCCAGCTTTTTTTATTTTTACATTTAAAAATGCAAGCAGGTGGCAAAATTTCTTTTGGCATTGCAACATCCAATAACAGTAATGGTTTCTCCTTTTTGGGTAGAAGTTATCGTAGATATAGCTTTTGATCTTTTTTTGGCTAAAACGTGCCCTGGGCGATCAATTAATTGCAGACTTGTTTCATCCATATTAAAATTACAGTTTGCTTTTCCCATAAGATCATTATCCGTCAAAACCTGCTCCAATTACTTGAAATAAACGTCGACTTCTTCTCAATTCAAAGCTTCAGATCTAGCTACTGAAACTTCTTCATACTTTAGTAATAAAATATCAGGGTTTTAGACACATTTGCATTCAATCTTAACCAGCTTTTTCAATTTTTTTTATTGAATCTGTGAGATATGTTTAATCGCTCTGTAAAATGAAATGTTATTGTCCTGACATCATCAATAGTTAATGGGAATCCTTTACTTTGCATGGTTTTTATATGAGTGACAAGTTCATTTTGTTATACAAGCATAGAAATGGCCCCATAGGTAATTTTTTATCATTGTTATTTTGTATCTTTGTTCCAATGCTTTACGTGGTAGGTTTTAGGTGCAGAGTATCTACTCTGGTCATTTCCCCATTTTTATTACAATTAATAGCTTAAGTGATCCTTTTGTCCAGTTACCGCGCTGTGTAAATATTTTTGTCTTGTATTGAAAAATGTAATTAAAAATTAAATTTATAATAAGGCCATTTTTACCAGATCGCTGTTAGTTCCGAAAATAATTGTACTGGCCATCTCTCCCGTACGGCCACCTCCCCCGGACTTACCCTATGCTACTCTCTACCGTTTCGGTAAGAGACTATACAGTTAGATGTGTGGAAAGTAAAGAAGTCAACAATCATTTTTAACAGCAAAGTCAATTTCCCGTTTGCTCTCCCACGTAGTTCCCCTCCCTATGTCCAAACTGGCTATATATTCCAATAATAAAAAAGCGATCAATCACTTGTACAGACACCGTTCGCGACACCTCGAACACGCCGACAATACTATTGTCGTCCACGGCATCCATTTTTCATACAAAAAAATCATCTGGCCGCCGCACCGCTTTGTGTTCGCTGACAGCTAGATTTGACAGCGATCCAGCGTTGCCAATTTATATTCCAAAAAGGACTGAACGTTTCTGTTTAATATTAAAGCAACCGTCAAATTATTTATATACCAGGCGATTTGAATAGTTTATAGACTCTCTGAAAAAAGACTAGTTGATCTCCGAAAATGCATTTATTCTTCAATACAGCCCTGTCTTAAGTTTAATACATTTTGTCCAGCGATTTTCTACTTTGTTTGTACCTTTTTTGAAGCAGTTGCCTGAATGCCCTTCATATACATACATACATATCTATCTGTAATAATTTCTATTCTAATTCTTAGAACGTGAAAACAAATGAGAGTTAGAAGATGCTAAGCCTGGTGCATAGCATAGATTTTCAAGCAATTCGAAACATAAGTGACTGATTTCTACCACCGTTAGAGCAGATTTTTATTTTCGGTAAGCCTTATATTTTTTCCAAAATATCTACATTCAGCTTACCGAGAAGGTTAATAGAAGAATAATACTGCTAATATAGTTTTAATAGTGCGGGTAACCTATCAACAGTATCTTTTACTTATCCAAAAAAATTTACACCAAAACCTTTTTTTCTCTTATTCAGGCCTCAGTGGTGGCGTAGTGGTCTCCTAATCAGTCGCCGTGCTCTGCGCAAGTTCGAATTCCTTCCCAAGATAATTTATCTATTGACTATGGATGTTGTGACTGTCCGTAGATGATGGACGTTCTCTGACTGTCGAGCGCGGAGGTACCACCCGACGGATCTCTATGGCGAGACCAGAATGAGTGTATGTTGCGTGCACTCGTGTCCCCTCGCTAGAGTCCTTGTAGCGTCCCCCTTTTCCCCTGTATAGCCCCACAGTACCTATCGGTGTTTAATCCTTATGCCTTCATGGTGGTTTGAATATAAAAAAGGTGATCTCGATACTCTTGCGTGCTTCTTAGCAAAACAACAGGGTTCAGTCCACTCTGTAGTTTGATGTTACAATGTAGGGTACACCCAAGTTTCATAATTATAAGACGATGCAAAAAATCTGTTTTATTCTTGGCAAATTGATCCATATGTTGTTGCAAATAGCATCACCTCCTGATATATTTACAGTCTAAATTTCATCTAATTTCAGTTCTCCATACAAGTAATTTATTAATAGGCGCTTAGTTTAGAAGTTTTTCCAGATTCTAAGACAACAGGAAATACGTCTTTATTAAAGCGCCATGAAAATAAAACTACTTTTCAGATCTGCTTGAAACTGGCCTACACGTTCATAGGAAGTGCCTAGTCGTTCAGCAAAGTAATAAGTTTTCTGATAACTGCGCTTTTTGTATTCGATAAATAGCAGAAAAATGGACCCCTACATATAATCATACCCGAAAATCGATACAAAATCGTGAAAACGTCTTAACAAGAAAAACGTTCACAAACATAGATTGTAGAGCATACCACAAACAGCTAATGACCAGAACCTTGAAAAACACTGTTTTTCACACCTTATACGAAAGTTGGAAGCATTTGACATAAGCAAAAACAATATGAAATTGTTTTAAAAATTTTATCACCATTTTTTACTTCGTCTTAAATGCTCGGAGAGTCAAAAAGCAAATATTATGCAAAGACAGAGTTTCTGTATTTTATGGCGTTTTTATTGATTTTACTCAAAATAGCTATTTATGGACCAGCAAGATTAAGATTCATGGATCTGGTATTGGAGACACCACGGCATTCGTAAGAAGTATTATATTGTTTGAGATCCAAACTGATTTTCCGATATTACAAAACTTTGCGGCTTTGATACTACTCAATAGTAAAAATTCCGGACATTCTATTTGATACGGCAACATCGCTTGTAGCTATATCAAATTATATTTTTCGCACATCGATTGGGAAGATTTCAGCATACGATTCGATACAGCCCATTGTCGAATTTTTTCGCGCTAATGGGTTCTGCAAGTGTTGAAGACAAGGCCGTGTCAGATATGGTTTGTTGCTATAGAGGGGTAGATTTCCGACTGCCTCTCGCTTTATTGCAGGATGTGGCCTTTCCGATATGTTGAGGCAAATTTACAGGCCGTTTCAGAAAGACGTGACAATATTTCTAGAGTAGAAAGTACATCCAAAAATAATAAAAAAGGTTCCTATAAATGTGGGTCCCAAGATGCTCCCTACCTATGTATTTCGGGTGATGAAGTTTTATTTACGAAATTTAAAAATGGGGGCAAGGATAATGAGTTAGGACCTTAGGCGTTCAATGAAAACATTAGCACTAAACAAACACAGAGTTTCTCGGCCCTAACTAAACCAGGAACGCTGAGACTGGGGTACCTGCGCATCTAATAGAAAATATTTTCTATGCCACTGCCTTTTTTGGCGCAAAAGATCTGCACTTTATAAAATACCACTTTCCATAAATTTTGTCATCTGAGGAATTTTTTTCAGATCACTCTCGTAGGAGATATTGAATATTTGAGGTCATATCCTAAAATGTTATTCTGAAAACACAGTAAATCTTGATATTGGAAAGACTATAGGGCATATGAAGAAAAGTATGACACCTCACTACAACATTAATTGAATAATATGCGTGTCTTATCCTCAATCAGTATCGTAGAAGCTTACCATTCATTAAGCCTTGTAATGCACACATTGGTTTTCATGGTATACTTCTTCTGGTATTGCCCTCGTTAGATTCTTCTGTTTGTCTAAAATCACAACTAGTAATTGTGGAACCAAACAATTCCAGGAAAACTCTTACCAAAGAGACAGAGAGTCTTTGTGGTGTAGAGAATGGGCTTATGTTGAATCCAGATGAGGTCACTTTCAACACCTCCTTTAGGTTGAATGTTATGTCCTCATAAGCTTAGAAATAACCACGTAAGTTGTATCAATGTTTCGTGTTGTCGAGCTTAGTTATAATCTTTATTAATTTTTTTGTTTTGAAATTCGTTAATCTACAGGGTGTAAACGTTATGATAGTGATTATTAAAATGGGCGGTAGAGGGAATTAGAAGAAGCAAAAGGTTTCTCATAACATGGGCGTCAAAACGGCATTTTTTTTAGAGAAAAGCGACTTTAAAGTAAAATAAAATCTGACAACGCCGCAATGCCAGACGCAAGTTACGACGGAACGCAGTGTAAATAAAGATGGAGTTTTTTATTTTTGGCTCTTAGGTACTATTTTATTATTTGATAATGTACTCGTAAAATGCAAACAATTAAAAAAACTGACTTACCACTAACTGTCTCAGCGCTTCACCTGGTGAGCGAAACTTTATTGAACGTTTTAAAAAAATCCACTTATAAATAGGGAACACAATTTTGATACATACATTGTTTTTCTGTTTAATGCCCACACTGCGCTTTTTTGTATATAAAGAAGGTGTTCAAAATGTCGTCCTCCACTTTCCACACAGGCTTCATCACGGCGAACCCAGTTTCTTCTAACTCTATGTAGGTCTTCGAAGTTACCCATGCATTTATTATTTCAGCTGCATTAAATTTTTTTTCGCGAAGTGGTGCTTCAGTTGTTATTGGACCAGCCCCATAAACCATCCCTTTAAGTTCTTCCCAATACCAGAATCCATCGGATTGAGGTCAGGAGATCTTGCTGGCCATTTTCGAGGATCAGGAGCATTTTGACCGATCCAGCGATTTGGATAATGTTCATTCAAATACTGAATGACGTCTCTGAAAAAGTGTGTTAGTACCCCGTCATGAAGAACTCACAACTTCTGTCTCCGTTGTAATGACATGTTGTCTAAGGTCTGTTCCAAAAGTTCTGGTAGGTTATTGGCTAGAAAGCTAAGATATCCTTCTCCTGACAACTTTGGGGGTAACTCGAAAGGGCCAATTAGCTGATCGTCAAGAATACCCGCCCAAATAGTTATTTTAAAACGTTGTTGAATGTGACCTTCACGAATGGTATGAGAATTTTCTTGGGCCCACGCGTGAGTATTATGGAAATTTAATATCCAGTCTCGCGTAAAAGTACATTCGTCCGTCGCTAGAATGTTTTTTAAAAATCCGGATTTTCAACGTTTTTGTCCAAAAACCATTGACAGAATGTTAGTCTGCGAGGATAGTCTGCTGGTAACAAGGCCTGCACTCGTTGTACATGGTAGGGATAAAGCAAATTTTCCCGTAGGATTCTATGGAGTATGGTATACGATAGTCCTACGCGGCGGCCTAATTCCCGATTGCTGATATCTGTGTTCCTCCTGCTCTACAGTAACCTGTCTTTCACGAGTGTGAATGTTAGTGGGCTCAACACTTCCTGTATCTCGAAGTCTTTGGTACACTTGCACAAATGTCCTTCTGTCTGGCTGTACCCGTTGGGGAAATCTGTCGCGATAAATTTGAGCTGCAAGATTTGAATTCTGTCGAGCTTCACCGTAAACTAACAACATGTCGGCGAACTCTTGATTCAAAAACATTGTACATAAACACAACGACGTACGCGAACAATAACTAACCACTGTTACCGTTTGCGACCGATTTCCGGTTCGATAAGAGTGATGAATGACCGACGCGCAGTTGTCATGTGTGTTTTAAATATTTAGTTTAGTGAAACTTACTTACTTACTGACTACAAATTTTGGCTTTACTTAGAAAAACTTAATGCCCTTTATTTGTCAATTGCCCAATTTAAAAACGTTTTAGATTAGATTTTAAAAATCAGTAAGATTGTGGTAATTGTGGTCGGTTTAAAGCACTTAAAGTTGTCAAAAAGCCATTTAGACAAATATCTATTGACTTTTGGATCATGGGTCAACATCTTAAATCTTAACTCAGTATCTTTACCAGCTTCCTAGATATATTTTTTTTTCGATTTCGTAAATAAAATTTCACCACCCTAGATCTCGGAGGGGAATCATCTTTGGATCCACATTTATAAGGACTTTTTTGTTAATTTTGGATATATACTCAGTGACAAAAAAAGGTAGACACCTACGTATGTTTATCCGATTTCAATAATTTTCTGCATATATATTCAGTGTCCCTTACTAGTAAAATGATTAAAATTTCAGCTTGATTAGTCAACTGGCTGCGGAAGCAGGATCAATAATGTGTTGAGGATCCACGATTTCTTAAACATGGACACGCCTGGGAATCGTGCTGATAAGGTGGTCGATATCCTGTTGGGATATCTCATTCCAGGCTACTGCGACTTCGTGAGTAAGAGCTGCTAAAGTCGGTGGAGGGTGTTGCAAGTTCAAGAGCCTGCGACCTATCCATGTCCCGGACATATTCAATTGGCGATAGGTCAGGCGATCGTGGTGGCCAAGGTAAGCGATTGATGCGATGTTTATCCATGAAGGCTAACGATGCTTTAGCAATATGCGGTCTGGTATTGTCTTGGGGGTTTAGGATGGTGTTTAGGTATGGAATAAGATGAGACACCACTACTTCCTGAATTTAGAATCGGGCTGTCATATTGCCTCTGATGAAAATTAGCAATAGCATCCCATACCCCATTGTCCCACGGTGCGGTGAACGTCACGCTCGCTGTCAAATTGTGGGTTACGTCTTTCACCACTTCGCCTCCTTACTCTTGCCCGACCATCGTGCATTCCCAGACAGAAGCGGGATTCGTCAATAAAGACCACCTAAGGATCTGTTGGTCCTCCTAAAAGCTTCTCTAATCGATAGACCAGCTTCACGTAACCCGACAATTCGCCCCCTCTCAAAGTCACTTAGCTAGGACACCCAACGAAGTCCACGCTAGACATTTTGATCAATCACAAAAAGCTTCTCAATAAGCTACACGCTTAACATTTAACCTACACCGTAAATGTACGAAAATTGAATGCTTCTTTATCACCAAACAATACACGCAGCCACCACAAAAACTTAACAGAACAACCTGACCAGGTTATCACGTGTTGTTCATGGCAAGGTAAATCGATATGTAAAAAATTCCTGAATTCTAATGAACATACGTAGGTGTTAACCTTTTTTTTTGTCACTCAGCATACTTTCTACTCTAGGAATACTGGCACGTCTTTCTGCAACACCCTGTATTTTAGACTTCTCTCTATTCTTTTTCAGTGCTCAGAAGTTGAAAACTAAAGAAATCCACTGTTTGAGTCTCACTGAAATGGGAGATGATAGTAATAAAGATACCTATAAAGAATGTAGTAAAGTAGGTAGATAATGCAATTCCTTTGAAACGCTGTCATCAGTTTATAAAGGATTAATTCAAATAAGAATTTTAAACGGATCGGGCCAATCAAACATCAAACATGTTCATACAATTAATCTATAGAAAAGTTTTCCATGCTTTACAGACAGTGCGACGGCGATCTGGCATGTTGCTATGCGTTCACCGGAGTTAGTCAACCAGTCGCAGCAGATCGGCAGTTATGGGACACTCATCGGAGAAAACGTAGCAAAGCGTAGCGGTAATCAGAGATCAGAGACGCATATTTCTGTTGTTATTCTTATTGAGGGGAAACCTATGACGTGTGAAATATGTCCAACATGTGAGCAAAATTACAGGAGTTGGAAGCGAATACATTTCCTATCGTTAGAACCAGCACAATCCCCAACCCCCAATTTTAATTTTTAGCCCTTAAAAGAATGTTTCCCAAAATGGCCACGAACCGTGAAACTTTAAAAGACAAAATTTGAAAGTTCTCTATTTTCTCGCTTTTAAGCCCCCAACTTCGCTGCCACTGAACCAATTTTTAAAGCATACAAATCATGTTCGTCCTTGGCCTTGTGTGAGAATTTCATCAAAATCCGGGCGTTACTTTCGGGTCAAGAATTAGCGGACAGACAGACTGACACACTAACGGAAATGAGTGCCATGGTTTTTCGTAATGTACATGAACATCCAAAAACGTAATATCCCATTTTCGAAATTTTACGCGATTTCTATATTTCCTCACCAGTGGCATAGGAAGCAATATTGGAAAATTGTTTTTTTTGTTAACATCTGAACGATACTCCATGTTCAAATTACCTTAGCTGTACTAGAGCTTCACGCGCGTTTAAAAAAACAACTGGCTTATTCCGTTCAACGCTGATGTCGTATTTTTCTAGTCCGTTAAAAAATGTGGTTGTTGTTATAACGCGAGATCAGAGCTTTGTCCCTCAGTCTTCTCAAAAGTAAAAGTTCGTTGTAGGATGTACCGTTCTCTTCAGCCCATTGTAAACCTAGCTCAAAGGCGTTAATTGGGTCTTGTGCTGTGACTTGAGGAGCAGTTGCAATCACGTCGTCATTATTTTCCTGATTGTTTGTTGTATAATAAGAAACCTCTTTTATAATCTCTTCGTCAGACATTTCATGAAAAACATTTCCTCTATATCCATTCCACGGCACCAGATTTCCAAATCTTCCGGACTTATCTGTGTTACAGTAGCGACTTGTTCTATAACTTCCGAAGTAACTCTGATTTGTGGAACGTTGCAAGGAGTGTAGACTACATCTGGCCATAACTTTTTCCAAGACGATTTAATAGTTGATGACGGTAACGCATTTCACGACTGATAAAGAGCAAAAACCAAGACTTCCATATTAAATTCTTTTTAAGTTTTTTCTATTGGTTGGTCTTTTGATACGGCTCTCAGAAGTAGGTTTTTTTTATAGACTTGCTTGACAAACTGAATGATATTCTGGTCCATTGGTTGAATCAGTGCAGTGCAATTTGGCGGAAGAAACATCGCAGTGATGCATTTATCCTCAGTTGTTAGTTCTTCTTCAGACGGATGACCGGAAGCCTTATAAAGAAGCAACAACGCTTTTTGAGGAAAATTATGATCCTTTAACCATTTTCTAACTTCAGGTATGAAGCATTCATCAAACCACTTTTTGAAAAGGTCTTATGTCATCCATGCACTTTTTTGTCCGTAATAGTGTACAGATAAATCAATGCTTTTGAATACCTGTGGTTTATTATATTTCCCAATGACCATCATCTTAAGCGCGTGTGTGCCCGCAGCGTTAGCACATGGTAGTATGGTTACACGCTCTTTACTTACTTTTCGTCCAGGTACGGACTTTTCATTACAAGAAACGAAAGTTTTGTTAGGCATCACACGCCAAAAAAGCCCTGATTCGCCTGCATTGTACACCTGTGACGGGTCAAGATTTAAATCGTTCACATTTTGCAAAAATCTTAATTTAAACGGCTCTATGCAGGTGGCATCGTTAGAAAGTTTCTCTCCTGTAATAGTCATTAAACGTAAGCCATGATGACTTTTAAAACGTTCTAGCCATCCTTTGCTGGCCACAAAATCATTTTTTTTTTGTTATTTCCTTATAAAAAAACTCAGCTTTCATGGCCAACATGGGTCCTGAAATTGGTGCATGCCTATTTCTTTCCTGAAGAAACCACATGTACAAAGCTTCTTCCACGTCTGGATGTTCAGCTTTCTTGAGTGTCTGTCTCTTGCCTGGCCCGCAGTCAGTAGTTGACACGAACTTCTTGATCTTCTAGTGGTTTCTTTTAATGTCATAAATTGTAGATCGGCCTACGCCGTATTCTCTTGCTAAACTACTGAAAGCTTCATTGCGATTTAAGCGGTCTAAGATATCACATTTTTCTTTAATTGTCAATGTTTTGTGCTTGCACTTCTGAGTTTGTGACGACATTGCTAGGTACTATACTTAATACACAATGAATAAATAATAAACAATGAACGCACGCTAGGCCGTACCGCTATCACCAGTAGTCAAATTCAAACTAAGTAAAACAATGCTTACGCGTCGAGCACGGTAGTGGTAGCGCGTACAAGTTGTAACCTGTTCAAACCTGCGTGATCTTCATTAGCGAAGATTGTCAAATACGTATGTATGTAATACATATTCAAAGACATGTCGGATTACAGGGGCCCCGGATTAGACAAGGGCCGGGATTATCGGCGGTCCACTGTATATTTATAGTTTTCTAACTTCAGTTAGACATATTTTACACTTAGATTTTCCCTTGCTCTTAAGACTTGGAACGACAGAAATGTCAGTGCCTACCTGTGTCGAATGCAATAAAATTTAAGAATTAATCTGTCGCTGGCTTGCCGCTGGCAACTTTGATCGGGAAACGTTGGTTAAGTCAGAGGAGAAATTTCTTGGTCGGGACGTTGTTAAATGAATAGGGACTAATTGTATGGGCCTATTTGACTTAATTCCCTTATTATGTGTTCGTAGCTTTTTTCTAAGAGGGACCAACTTATGCTGAACATAACTTTTCATGGACAGAATTGCCTGGGAAGTGCAGACTGATATCATCCATAGCTCTGTCACACAGGGATGAATTAAAGTATAGATATTTCTGAGAAGCTACACAGTACTTTGTTCTTTCTCGCATCTGAAGTTAACGGGAGCTAGAAGCAATTTCCAATACAGAGGTTGCATTCGAGTAATAATATAAAAAGTTTATAGAATAAAATACATTCTAATTAATTAAACCAATATATAGTAAGATCGATAATCAAAAGTAACTAATATTCCATAACTGAATAGCAGACATGCAATTTAATTAAATCATGAGGACAAAAGTTACCGCCACCTACTATGCCTGAGACAATTCCATACATCCATAAATAAAGACTCCAATGACTGAAAACGAGTAAAACAGTAGCGTGAGGGTGAGAAAAGAGACACCAGTTTCCGTTAGGATTATTTATGTGTAGTAATAAAAGCGCTAGCACTTTCTCGTTTCTTGCAAGGTGGTCGCAATTAACACTATTAAAATTATTTACTGCTGCCTCTGCAGCCAATCATTGGGAGACATTAATTTCATCTGCCCGTTTTAATTGCGCTGAATTCCTTACGTTATCATGTGACGCAAGGATTAAAAGTATGACGTGACATTATTTGTTGTAGCAAGAAAATCAAAACGTTGGAATAACTATGCTCAGATAAATTGGCTCGAAGCAATGTTTATCGAACAAATAATATAGTATAATAAGTAATAATAAATTTATAACCAAAAAAATTTCTTGTATACATGTCTCTTAGGGTTAGATAAGTTATTGATCAAGATTTCAGAAAAATTCAACCGTTGGCAAAAATTCGTTTTGAGATATGTCATCCCAAGCTACTTGTACCTCGTGCCGCTGGAGTCTGTGGAAGATGGGGTAAACGGAGTAATATTCTTCCCATAATGTTTCAGATTTTTTCAATGGATCAAATATCGTTAGACTTAGACTTGTCTTCAACCTGACCTCATCCCTCTGTACAAGACGAGGCCTGCCTGACTTTGGCGTCCGATCCTAACCGTGTCGAACTTCATTCACAGAGAACTGGCCGATACGACTGCTTAGTTGTCCCTAGGATATAGAGATTGTGGCCAATCTAGATGATAAGGCTTTTTCCAGTTCTACTAAAAAAGTTCCTTTATGCTCCTCGTAGCAGCCGTGGTGCTCTGGCTTTAGGCTTCTGCCTGCGCGGCTGCTTCCATGTCAAAAAAGCGTTAAGGTATATGTGATCGCGCCTTATCTTGTCGAAAAAATGGGTTGTTGAATGTCTGTATATAAGCCAAAGTATGTGGTTCCCTCACCCACTGGATACAATGCATGGCGGTTAGGTTGCCCCTGATGAACACCAAAGGTGACCTACATCTATAAGCAATGTCCCCCGTTGTCATAATTCCTACAATGTGGTGCATATGCATTTCCATAGGAAATTGAGAACCTGATCTGTCAGCTTGTCTTGTCGCCTTCTGACCCTTTTACGGCCCTCATGCATCCCCATACAGAATCTGGACTCATCACCAACGACAATGATATTACATTCGAGGACCCAGTTCAGCCGCTGTCTACACCAAGCTAGTCGCCCACTTCGGTGCCTAGGAATAAGAAGTAGGACAAACTAAGGACGATATGAAGTATGTCCAAAACTGTAGATCCGACGATAAACAATTGGCACTGTAATAGGCTTACTTACTCTTTATGTAAAAACAGAATATCTAAAAAAAAATCACTACTGAGCAGGGCCGTGGCAAATGCTTGTTCCGTTGTTGTATCCAGTATATAGTACAACTTCTTAAAGTTCAATTGATTGTACATGCATTAAGGAATACCTCGGTACCGATTGCCGGGTGGCGGTACAAGTCCGACAACGGGCCACTTTAGGTCTATTTAATACCATTAACATGTAAAAAGTAGGTCTTATAAATGTCTGCATGTTTCCACACCTAAGCTATGCAGTCCAAAACAAAGAAATTAATGATGATGGATCAGTCGAGCACTAAGAACTCCGGACGTAAACTCACTCCACTCACGGAACGTCCGGGTGCAGGGTGGGCTCGAGGGAACAACATAGAAGATAAAATTTGTTTTTCGAACATCTGCGGGATTAACAGCAATATTGATGCTGTTCGTCACTACCTGTAATCCAATCGTACCGCCGTGCTTTTCTTGGCGGAGACAAAAATCTCAGAGTCTGCACCGATTAACCATCTTAACTTCCCAAACTACGAGGTGCACCTACTGAAGAGGTGTGCAGCGGAGCTTGCTCCAGTTCTTTCTCGTCTCTTCCAGATATCATATGAATCCGGCACGTTTCCAGAAAACTGGAAATTTGCTCATGTCCAACCCATCTCAAAAAAAGGATCTAAGACCGATCCTTACAACTACAGGCATATAGCTCTGCTTTCTGTTATAAGAGCCATTCCTTTCGGCTGGGCGGAGTCCAAATCACCGAGGACCTGATCTGGCACGAACACATCTCGTCAATAGCAGCAGCTGCTGGGAAAAAGCTAGGCTATTCGTTTAGGGCTAAGAAATACTTTTCTCCGCATGACCTTCTCACTCTATACAAGGCCCAGATAAGGCCTAGCCTGGAGTATTGCTCACACGTTCGGGGTGCTGCCGCCCCGACTACATTGTCCATGCTCGATGCTGTTCAGGGGAGGGCGGTCCGACTGATCGATGACTCTTCTCTAACAGACAGTCTCGGGACCCTTTCGCACCGGCGGGCCGTCGGCGATCTAGCTCTTATCTATCGCTACACCAACGGGCTTTGCTCCTCATAGCTCTCTTCCATGATGCCGCCACGCGATCTGTCTGCCAGGCAGACTCGCCAGACTTTGGCGTCCCATCCTAACCGTGTCGAACTTCGCGCATCCAGAACTGGCCGATACGACCGCTCCTTTGTCCCGAGGGTGTCGAGATTGTGGAACAATCTACAAGAGGAAGCTTTTCCCAGTTCTACTAACCTTAGGCAGTTCAAAAATCGTATCAACAAAATTTCTTTGGGATCATCATAGCAGCCGCGGTGTTCCGGCATTTAGGCTTCTGCCTGCGCGGCTGCTCCGATATATAAAAAAAATGACTGAAAAGCTCATCGCCCTTTGCCCTAACCTTAACAAACATATACCTAGAAAACCCTGGTAATAAATTCATTATTACTGGGTACCTATTTGTTCTTCAATGTCACTTACTATAAGGTAAGGTGGGGCAAGTGCTGCCCAAAAAATTAAAAGTTCAAAATCGAGATCACAGAAAAAATACTTAAAATTTTTTATGGATGATGCATTTTAACCAGAGAGTAGCCTATAGTGTTCTCTACAAAACTGAATATTTTAGATTGAATTATTTGATTATCAATTCACTTTTTGCCTGTGGATACATGTGAACGAAACGTGTCAAATTGTAACTTGGAACGTTAATTTCGAATATGACCATCAAAAAATCCTCTCGTCGTAGAGTCCTATTTGGGGTAGGAACATAGACCTTCTATGGCCTCCCCGAAAATAAACGAGCTATTTACCGTCTAACGAGCAAACGCAAGATTTTTGAAAATGTATGCCTTTAAACATGGTTGTTCCTCTACGCTAATAAACGGATCACATTGAAAACTTCCCACCATTTATCGGAAACCACTGATTAAAAGAAAATACGCCAAAACACGTCAAAAGATTTGTCAACTTCCCTTAAATATTTCAAATGATAAGGGGTATCGAGTAATATTTTCAAAAACATATGAGATATCAAAATTCTAATGGCGTCAAATCAGGAGATCTAGTACGCTATTCAATAGACCATCTTCGCTCTATCCATTTATCTGGAAACTAGTCGTTTAGCCATTGCCGAACCAGAAGAACATAGTGAGGAGGGGCGATGCCTTGCTGGAAATACATTTCAGTCTCATCAAGTATAGGGTTTCCATACCCTTCGATATGGTTTTCAATGGTTTCAGTCATAAGCGGATTGATGGTATTTTCAAACATAGCCAAATAAATGTCTCCATTCACATTTCCATTAATAAACAATGGCCCAAACAGTTTGTTTCCTAAAATGCGTGCCCACACATTATTTTTGGGGAGCATGAGGATTTTTATTGCTCCAATACCTGCAGTTATGCCTATTAACAAATCCATTTAAATTAAAATGTACATTCCTCACTGAAGCAGATACCCTTTACATTAATGGTGTTATCATTAATCGCTGCCGTCATTTGTTCACAAAACTCAACTCGCCTATCAAAATCATCTTCGGTTAACTGTTGCACCATTTTCATCTTGACTGGAGGGAACTTATGGAGTTTAGTAACTGCGTGTACAGACCCTAATGAAATACCAGTCACTGCAACAATTTTGCGTAATGTAGTATAAGGACTTATTCCAAAATTGACTCAAAGCTTCAGCTTGCGTGGCTAGATCCAAAATTCTCCAATGATCACGTTTTATATTTGCAACAGATCCAGTTTGAGTTAATTTAGTGACAAGGTCCAAAACATACATATGCGAAGTGATCTATCTTCCCCGGATGTCTGGCGTTAAAAGTTTACCGAGCACATTGATTCTGGGCACCATAAATTAGAATCATTACCACTCTTTCACCCAATCAATAATTTACTTTTCACCATCCCAAGATTTTCATAAAGGTAACTGACAGCAAATTAAATGATTTCTTCCTTTTAGCAACAAAGAACTAAATAGGTATAACAATAAATACAGTTCACCCAGGATATCTGTGTTGAAGCATTGCTGTTTATGTTGGTAGTTTGCGTTTCAAATTATAAACGAACTGTAGATTTTGCAAACCCTAACAGTCAACATTTTGAACACCTATTAAATAAAAAGTGATATTTTCGTGTGTTTTTGTTTTCTGTCTGAACAAATTAAGACAAATAAAGATTTTTCTAATTATCTTGAAAACGAATCGGCTGATTCTCGACTTCCAGTCAAGCTGTTACTGGATACTCCTCGTCATTTAAAATTTTCCAGGGAATGACCCTAAGGGGCCAAGGGCGAAATGGGGGGAAGTAGTGTTTGGTTAAAAAGTTGTCCTCATTGACAAATCTTTTGACGTGTCTCGGCGTTTTTCCTGTTATTCAGTGGTATTCGATAAATCTGTGGTGGAAAGTTTTCAAATGAGCACCCTGCATAAAACGATGTAACATATTTTCAGATGAATCAATGGATGAAGTGGTGTGAGGAAGTGTCAGACTTAAATTAAAATCATATAGTATTTCAAAATGGAATCCCGCTCATCCACACAATAAAGAAAATGGCAGACACCTGCAATTTTTTCCCATTTGAAACGCCTAAAAGCCTTATGAATATTAATGCCCAATAAAAATGCAACCCCCGTGAAGATAGATTCGTCATCGGAGTGTAAGAAATGCGAAAGGAGAGACCGCAATTTGTGCCTGTGGTTGAGTTGGGGTTAATGTTAATATCAACTGCAGTAGCGTCCCTCATAGCGTCAGTATGGGCGTTATTTTCCAAACCCCCTCACATTTTACGAAACATTTGGCATTTCTCGAACTACACATAGGTCGCAGTGTCACTACTTCGCGCCCTACAATAGATCCATATCCGCTTGTTTGCCTTCATTTGTCTGATGATTGCTAAAAAGCATGGAGCAACATTGTTTCAGGCAGAGGTGTATGCAATCGAGTGTACGATAAGGATTGCCATATACCGGGTGTCCCAATATTCCGTGGACATAGAGATACTATGTACTTTCAAACTCAAAACAAGTCGACTGGATATTTTCCGTTAGAGGGCGTCAGAGTTTTCTTTTTAAAACGCATTTTTTCAGATACTTTAGGCGCCGGTAGCCTTATTTGAATGAAATTTGGAGTATTTGACTTTTACGAAAAATTCTACCCCCAACACTGCATTAATTATAGTAGCATTTTTGGCTATTTTTCTGAATTTTTTTTTATTTATCGGGCCTCTTTGTTTACCTAATTTTTTGTCTTTTATAAAAACACATCAACACATATTTTTGAGAAAATAATATGAGTTGTATCAAGAGGTTAGAAAGCGTCTTATTAGTTCTTTAAGTGTCGTTGGCGAAAATAAAGTATTATACTACTTATTACAAGTTTTTTGATTCGGGCAATAGCGCGAATCTTTCATCAAATGTGTTGAATATGACAACCATTATCGTTCCTGCATATAAAAAACGGCGCAAAAAATAAAAATTTCTGAACAAGATGTCATAGAAAATTTTCAGAAATCAGCTCGAGAAAATATTTTGTTTTCTCGAAAACTATGCAAGATGGCCTGTTTAAATGAGACAAAAAATTAAGTTAATAAAAGGATCTTCGAAATTAAAAAAATCAGACTCGTGCGGGGAGTTGCAAGAAATTCTGTTTTAATTTATGTAGGGGTTTGGGTAGTTTTCACCCTTATCGAGTCCGTTTTTTTTGTAAAAGTCAAACATTAGGACGTCGAGAAAAGCGTGTTCAGAATTTTATTTGAAAAAATGTGTTTTAAAAAGAAGGATTTGACTCCATCTAATCGACAGACGAAGCACTTTTGTATAGAGGTAAATCATGTCCAATCGACTTATTTTGAGTCTAAAAATACATGAGGCTTCCATGTCCACGGAATATTGGGACACCCTGTATACTGACAGTCCGGCGTCGCTCGTACCGTTAAGAAGACCTAGACTAACATCTGCACTATGTTTTTTTATTGTTAATTTTGGAGAATTTAATCTAGTTCATATATACGAGTACATACATACATATGTATTTATTGATTTTTTCATAACATTTATACAGGACCTTGTTTTACATTATTAATTTACTTATTTTTAAACAAATATACAGGGTGTCCGCAAAGTTGGGGTTTTCCTTTACACGACGTATAGATCTTGAAAACATAAGCAATTTTTCTTAGTACCATATACCCCAATGTTTTAAAGGAACCGAGATAAAGGGCTCTGCAACATCAAAAATATATGAATACCGTCCTGTAGCCGCGACCCGCCGGGATATCCCAGACTGGTACAAGGTCTCAACCCGACGGCAGAACTGGGTCGGGGTCAGTGTGTCAGGTCAGTATGCAACCTTCAACCGATGGTTACGGTCACGCCTGTAGAGGTAATCGCGTAGACGAGAATCCCTCAACAAGCACTAGAGACGTGGCTAGAGAAGTGCAAGTATCAAAAACTAAAGTGTGGCAAACGCTGCGTGAAGAGGGGCTGTATCCGTTCCATGTCCAACGTGTACAAGCCCTTCAACCTGACGATTTTCCAGCAAGAGTGCGGTTTTGTGAGTGGTTATTGACAGACGAATCTACGTTCACGCGTAATGGGGTAGATGACTTTCGCAACACTCATGTTTGGTCATTTTCAACAAACATTTTCGGTGAATGTTTGGGCTGGCATGGTGAACGGTATGCTCATTGGACCATTTATTCTCCCAAATCGATTGGACGGGATGCAATACCTAGACTTTTCACGCAACACTTTGCCTTCCTTGTTAGAAGATGTGCCATTAAGTGTAAGACAATCAGTGTGGTTTCTGCGTCTGCTCGGTAGCGCTTCAGCTGATTTCATTTTCTGTTGGAGCGGTATGATTTCGGGCAGAGACGTACTTAACCCTTCTCGTCAACTGGAGAGTGAGTTCTTTTTCCTTTATTTTTTTACTTGGTCGCCCTCGTTTCACTACACATTACCTTTGTTATTTCAAGGGTAGTTGTTTCTGAAAAGGAAAACCCCAACTTTGCGGACACCCTGTATATTTTTAATTCATTTAGTTTCATTATCCTAAAATGTTTTAGTTCTTTCATGTATGATTTATATCTTAATATATTTCAAATCATGTCAACTATCAAGTAGTGATAAACCTCGTATAAACGATTTTTCTGCACAAGCATGAACAAGAAGGTGGCGAAATATGGCAACGCCGCTCAGACAAAAGTTCCATCCACTACTTGCTGCTGTATGCTGTGATCTGTAATCGGTGTCACGTTGACTATTCTTCAACAGCACTCGTTTTGTTCTGCTATTTTACGTCAAGGTAATTCTCGAAAATGGTATTTTGGAAAATAGATTGCCGTATAAAAAATGGGGTCGAGTAGGTTGACTCTACACTTCTGGCGCAATGCCGTTATCAGTTAATATAGGATTGTGTTCAGCACAAGCTACACCCTCTGAGAAAAAAGTTAGTCAAAGAGGTCAATAATGATCAGGATTCTCCGTAACATCAATTTCGAGCGATTTTTATCCTTCTCCGCTTTCAGTATTTTCTCTGTCACCAATCGAAGGATTTCTTTTGCGTTCTTGGCATAGTAGTAACATTGTGTAAAAAGTTCATCAAAATCCGAGCGATACTTCTCAAGTAATAGAAGGTTATAACAGTAACGGACAGACCGAGAGACTCACAGACAGGCAGACCGATGGAAATTAGTGACATGATTTTTCCTGATGCACCTGACATACGAGGGTCATTTTGAGATACACGAAAACTAAAAACTATTTTTCGAAAACTAGTTTATTCATGTTTAAAGTATTCTCCTCCAGCATCAGTGCACTTCTGTAACCTGACCTTCCACAAATGAAATGCTTCTGACCAGTCAGTTTTTGGAATGGAATGCCTTCAACAAGCTCATTAAAAAGATTGGTCGATTTCTTCTTCGTACGAAAATCTTCGAGCACGCAGATTTTTTTCAAATTCTGGAAGAGCCAGAAGTCACACATTGCCAAATCTGATGAACAAGGCGGATCTTCTAGCATTTTGATGTTTCGCTGGCATAAGAAGTCTACAGTTAGTTGGGCAGTGTGGCTAGAGGCACTGTCGTGACGCAGGATTGTATCTCTGCAACAACTTTTTTTGAATGAAGATGATCATGTAAAATGGCGAGAGTTGCCTATATAGTCGCATATGTGCAGCGAGAATCTTCTTCAATTAGCCGCTGAACTTTAGCAATGTTTTCTGGGGTCACACTAGAACATGACCTACCACAAATGTTGTAATCGCTCGATTCATTGATGTTCAGTTAAACCGACTTTAAGGTCATGGTAAATCATAGCGCGGTAACTCTCTGGCGACAACTCCATGTTTCATCTTAAATTTGTCTACACCACGTGCACTGTAAGACGCTTGCAAATGAAATGAATGCGGCGACTTACTAATAAAAGACTGCTCCTTCTAATAGTGTACTCTTGCCTGTTTCAACTAATACAGTTAATGAGCATCTCAAGGTATACAGCGTGTCCCTCGTATAACATTCAAAAAATATGATATTTCATTTTCGAAAAATTTTGCGAGGAGGCGTGGTAAGTAAAAGTGCTCCATCCAGGAACTTTTTGTATAGAATTCCATAGCAGACTGTCTTTTACACGTTACACATGCAATAACCCCCAAATCTGAAATTAGGGTTGTGCATAATCATCACGCCGATGTTATGAGTTAGGTGGACGATATGCAAGAAACAATCATCAAACCAGCGCTCCCATTGAGCAACATTTCTCAGCTCGGATGCAAACTTGCGTTTTTATTCGCTGTGACTTCAGAAACGGAAAAAAACAAAATCGCATAACATCAAGTCAGGGCTACAAAGTGGATCATCCAACACTAGGATTTCAGACTCTTCGAACGAAAACCTGCTGGGCTACTTGAGCGTGTTGCGTTAGTACTGCGAGTAGTTGTCCCAAACCATTTTTCAATAGATGGTGTTCGTGACGTGTGGCCTGCCGAAATCACGAATTTGTATCTGGAATTAAGCCTATTACGAGTACGCCAATGAGATTTGCCCGAATTTCCGGTCGAAAAAATCATGAATATGTTTCATTTTTATTGGCCATTTATATCCAAATTTGTACGAAAGTGAAATAACAGCACCACCATCCCTTCCGTCGAAATATTTTTCCACTCTCCTTTGGCGTATATTTGCATTTTAATAGTTCCAGTGGATGCAGCATCATAAGCGGAGCTTTTCACTTCTCTATGTTTATTTGCGGGAACGTTATTAGAGGATTGAAGCCGGCAGGCATACGTTTATGTATATTTGAATACATTTGAGCAGTTTATTATTGGGGGCGGAGATCAATGCATATTCTTTGGCTCATAAAATAGGGGAAAGGGAAGCGATTATCTCCGCGAGCCACTTTGCAGTTGTCGCAGGCCGACCACAGATGTGATACACTCTTTAAGTTTTGAGGTATCAGTCAGAGCATCGCAGATTTAGCTCGCAGCAGTTTGTGTCAGCAAGCTATACAGAAGTAGATGGCGGTAGTTGGGTTGGCGCTCGTGTCTTATGTCATAAATTGCTCACCTTTCTATCAAAAATGTCAAAATCTCGGATGGCCTACAAAGCTGGGGTGCATTTGTAAATCACTTGGTAATGTAATACCGCACACAATAATGGAATGTAGATAAACAGATAAAATTCTACCTTAGAATACTGTGAAACGTCATTTTTAGAACGCCTAAATAATTACATCCGACTGATGTCTAACCACGTTTTCGGAGACCATTGTATTTATTATAAGAAACCCTTTGGATACGAGGTATAAGTCAACGCCAAACAAAGTGGCGTGCACGTCATCACGATAAAAATTCCCCGACCTAATGCCTAGGTTTCTATCACAAACAATTGCTCTATTGCAGTTTCATATTAATGTGATATATAAATTGTAAAATGGTCATTACTCTCTTATTATGGTTAATAGTCATATGAACATTGTTATTAAAATATCACATAAGTTGCTTTCTGATAAATTTAGACGCATTATGCGAAATAAAATGTTTTGCAAACGCTCCAATCACTTATCGACATGTAAACGCACTAAACCGATTTCGCAGAGTTGACACATTGTCACCTTGAAACTTATTTAAACTGGGAACTGACATTTGTATTAATTTTGACACTGAATCAATTTGTGGCATTTCAAATCTTTATAAATCCTTTGGCCCCGCATACTGTAAATCAACAACTGTTTGTTTCAAAACAAAATTATTCGTTTTACGAGTAGATAAAGGCAATTTTGGTATATAAAGATGCCCAAACAGTTAAATAGTCGGTGTAAGGAACTCGTGGCCTCGTTAATGCACTACTTTGAGCAAGAAAGGGACAACAACGGGCCTTTGTTGCCTTTAAATGCTGTTCAAGAGGTAGGTTACTAATAATTATATGTAATGTATATTAATAATAGTGAAATTTTATTTCATTTTTTGTAGCGTGTTGCTGCTGCTTTAAAAATTAGTTTAAGGACAGTTAGTCGTATTTCCGAGGGTGTGAAAAGTGATGCAAATTTAGAATCGCCCAAGAAAAAGCGGAGTTATATTAAACGTGTAACCAACACAGCGACATTGGATACAAGTGCCATTCGAGAAGTGATCTATAATATGTATCACAAAAGTAAGATCTTATTATAATAACTTATCAGAAATTTGCATTAATTTGTTAACTAAATTATAATGTCATATTACACATGGTTTCAGAAGAACAAGTTACGATACAAACTTTATGGTCTCGATTAAGAGATAGGGCATTATTTGATGGTAGTGCCACGTCTTTAAGGCGGTTGCTTAGAGATCTTGGATTTAAGTGGCTTAAGGACAATCCGCGACGAGGGCTCATGGAACTACCAAGTATAGCTTTGAAAAGGGTGGAATTTCTAAGGCAATACAATCAAGCCAAGGTTGAGGCCTTATACCAGTTTGTTTTCCTCGATGAAACTTGGATACTTCAAAATGGGACCATAGGTCACTCTTGGCAAAATGGAAACCAAAAAAGCGTGAAAGCTATTAAAACAGATGGTAAAAGGTATGTACTTTTACACAATTTGCACTATAAAATTTAAAACTAATATATTTTAGATACATTATATTACATGCTGGAAATGAAAATGGGTTTATTGAGGGTAGTGAAGCGATATTTTCTTCGAAAACAAAATTGAGCGATTACCATGGAGAGATGAACTAGGACAATTTTTTGAAATGGTTTCAACATCAGTTATTAGAAAAATTGGAGAGTCCATCTATGATTATACTGGATAACGCCCCTTATCACAGCATGATATTGAACAAAGTGCCCAACAATGCATGGACAAAAAAAAATATCCAAGACTGGTTGACAAATCAAAACATACCATTTTTAAACACAATGTTTAAAACAGAGCTATTGAGTATTGTTGCTCGGTACATAATGCTTCTTAATTATATATATTTTGGTCGACAGTTTATATTTCTTTTGTTTATTCCTATTCTTAAAATAACTGCTTTTTTAGAAACAAACCACCTAAAATATACGTGATTGATGAATTGGCGGAACAACATGGGCACAAAGTTCTTCGTCTGCCTCCTTACCATTGTATATTTAACCCTATTGAGTTAATTTGGGGCATAGCAAAAGGTTACTATAACAGACATATTGGTAGAGATGGTAACAGTGAAAAAGACTGTTTGGATATGTGGAACGAGGCTCTACAAACGGTTACCCCAGACATGTGAAAAAATAGTGTTCGACATACTGAGCAAGAAATTTTTAAATGGTATGAAAGAGAACGAATTTTTGATCGACCAGACATCGAACCTTTAATAATCAACTTTGAGAGTGATGAAGATTCAGATTCAGACAGCGCTGAAGAAAGAAACTCCGACTAACTTTATTGTACAGAAAAAGCTTACACCAGTAGCTTACCTAATTTTAGAATGCATTTTTCTGTATGAATTCTGTAAAATAAATACCATGCATAAAATTTGGAGGACCCCATTTGGATTGTTATTCAGTACCTTTAAGCTATCAATTAAATATGGTAGTTTCATAGTGTCATCTGATCAATAATTGTCATACATAATGATTATGCAAGTACATATCTATAATTTTATTATACTATTATTTTTGTTCTCATTTGAGGTTAATATTGCTTATAAACCTAGATATGTAAATAATAAATTTTATTATTTTACAAAAAGTTTGGCAACAATGTAAATTTTTCAACACACCCTCCTTGATGACGTGCACGCCACTTTGTTTGGCGTTGACTATAGTTCGTTTATCGTGAAAAATATACCGGATGTCAACGGAATCGTTTTACAAGGTGCTCTTCAATTGCTGTTTAAAGAAGAACCTTGAAATTTTGTTTGAAGATATGATTTATAAAGACTCAGATTATCCATTAAAAAACAACTGAATATCGCTTCCGGTTTGATCGGAAGTGAGTATGAAACAAGAATTTTAAACAGGACCCTGTATATATTTTTACATACTTGCATAGAGCGTAACATTTTCTTTTCAACTTCTACAATGAGTTGGCAAAACAAAAAAATATCATATATTTGGGACCATTTTTGTTTTTACTTAAAACGTCAAAACATATTTTAGATTTTCTCAGAATTTTGAATAGGAAACGGAGATTTCTAAATGCTAACAATAAAGAAGCGTCTTATTTCTGAAAGAAAAATGCTCAACAGAACGTTTTTTTTTATTTCTAACCATAACAAGAACAATAACGGAAATTAGCATAGTAAAAACTAAGTAACAAAAGTAACTAAATAACAAATAACTTAGCAGATAAATTACTAACAAAAAATTAGGAAAAATCATTCAACTAAGTGTTCTATGCGTTGGCCGCCGAGTTGTTGACATAACCTGACTCTCTTGATTTTTTCTATAAGCAATTTTCGTAAATGTTCTTGAGATATGTTTTCAATGGCTGTTCTAATTATATTTTCCAGTACTCCTAGAGACGGTGGAGGAGTGGCTTAAACTTTTTCTTTTAAATAGCCCCAAATTGAAAAATCCAAAAGGGTTAAATCTGGCGACCTTGCAGGCCAACGGATTGGTCCGTTGGTTCCTAGCCAATTTCCACCGAATCGCTCATTTAAGTAGTTAAAACGTTGCTGACGCGTGGAAACGAGATGGATAGTTGACAATAATTTTAAAGGCTTCCCGGTTCTTTTGATTCTTAAGAAACCCTAGATCTCCTTGCAAACCAGTGAAATATTCCTCCCTGTTGATTATTACAATTCTGGCTTTTCAAAATAAAGAAATAATAATTACAATGAAAAATGAAAATGATAGATATTTTCTGTCACGTGACTAGGTAAATACATATTAACTGTGCTTCGGTAATAACAAATACTAATTTTCTAATTAGTTATAATGCATGATATAGCTCTCCAAAATCTTCCAGCTTTTTTTCTCTAAGACAAGTCCCTTATAGTGGAAATTTTTTTAGAGATAATCCGACATACTTTATTAGTAGTATTTAGAAAACACCGTTTCCTATTCAAAATTCTGAGAAAATTTTAAATACATTTTGACATTTTAAACAAAAACTAAAATGGACGCAAATTTATGATATTTTTTTTGTTTTGCCAACTCAATGCAGAAGCTGCAAGAGAATCGCGTTTGCCTCTTATTTCAGCGGGTCGTTTGACAAAAAATTCATAGATACTGTCAAAACGCCGCCACATTGAATTTTGCATTTACGCCTCCATTTTGAAAAAGAATGACAACTTGTGATACATCGTTGAAAATGGAATTTTTAGCCTAATGAAAATATGTCAAACCGGAAGCCATATTAAGTTGTTTTTAATGGATAATCTTAGTTTTTATGTGTCATATCTTCAAACAAAATTTCAAGATCCGTCTTTAAACATCAATTGAATAGTGCCTTGTAAAATGATTTCGTTGACACCCGGTATAGTCTGACAATTTTGGACACTTTTTGATAACCAAATAAGGCAAACAAACAATGAACCATCATAATGACAAGTAACAACACTCTTATTCCCAAGATTTTGAGTACGGGAAGAAATCGCATTTGTGACGTTCCAGAAGGATTACTTTGTTCTATTTCCGAACGCATAGAACAGGTAAATCAAACAATTACGAATGATAAAATTGTTACAGAGCAGTACAACGTACACTCTGTAACAAGTTACGAATGAAGCCGTGAGGAACACAAAACGCAACAAGAAGCTTGTCTGTATCAGGACGTGGAACTCCGTGAATCAAAATTTGACATTGTTATGTACGAGTATGTCATATGTCACACTATCCCTTCCAGGGTTGCCAGGTATTTCGATAAGGTCTGAGTTTTGAAGATGTAACTCAGTGTTTATCAAAATAGACGTAAATCTGACAACAATTGCCTACAGATGACGTCATAGAAGCTATTCATATAGCTTAGAGACGTTCTTCTTATCCAAAACACGAGTACAAGATCAAGACTCTTAACATGTACAGGTTGGTTTGCCTGAGCGTATAAGAGCTCCACGTTTGTCAGACTTGTGTGTCAGATAGTGACGTCAACGTCTTGCTTGGAGCATAGCTATGAATGGCGCACCCCCCAGGCCGATTGAAATTGATAATATAAAACATATTTAAGAAATAATCTGAAAAAGAAAACCATCAGATTTCTGAATCTAGATATCATTTCAGATATGTACTCTGGCATATATTCTTGCTAAATGTTGCGCAAAAATATTCAGCATTCTTTGTTTTAAGAAACTTAAAATAAGAATGAAGAACAGCTATTAACTATTAGTCTAAAATTGTGTATTCAAGTATGAAAAATTTTAGTACTCCTATTGGGTATCATCTGTTGAGGCTCAACCGATATTTATCCTGCAGAAGGGAATAATCAGAGTTCTGTTCTCATGATACCTCCTGGAGTCTTGTGGAAAAACGTTTACATATGAAAGAATATTGTTCTCATTACTTACGCTAGAGGCATGCCTTTGTGTGAAGTCTTAACCATTTAGTTAAAAGTAGTATGTAGTATTATTATTACTTTTATTTTTAACACAGAATCACATCAAGCATTGGTCCCAAATACATAAGAATGACCAGGAGGACTCTCTGGAATATCAAAACATTTCCAAGTTACAGAGGGGTCAATGATAAGCATGTCGTGTGTCATCCTAAATACGTGTCATTATTGCTTTTTTTGCGATTACAATACCCCTTCCTGAGAAGTGAAACACGATATTTTATGAGTTGCATTTTTTACTGGGATTATCGGGCTTAATCAGGTCATGTTGGATAATCATTAATGGACTTTAACAGAAGCTCAATGTTTTGTGCGTAAATGTTGCGGGGCTAGAATGTTGGATGTATGGATTCCTTAGAAATGTTATAGAGCTTTTTCTATAATATTAAACTCAAAATGCTTTGAATGCACGGGATATGATCAATATTAGTAACTGTTTTAAGCAAAGAGAAGGAAACTCTGACTATATCGTTGATACGGGCTGTGCATTTAATATGGAATAAATGGAATTCTTGAAAAGAAAAAGGTCAGTGGAAATCACAATTACAGTGGAAAGCAGCAGGCAGAGCAGCGGTCGTCATCGAAAATCACTCGGATCATATTTTTCCGCCCCCCATCGGAATTCGCAATCTTTAGTTGGAAAATTTCATTACGTTCGTCGAATTTTCCGAATGGACGTCGCTTATGTCATATAATCCGTTTCGTTGCATTCCAATCAAGAATTTTGCCTGTTTTGAATAACTTCTCTAAAGATGAACATTCAACAACGACTGCTAAATACAGAGTGTTCCAGATCTCTGAACATGCCAAATTGTATACAGGGTGGTTCACAAGTCGTGACCAAAAATGAAACATCATACACAGGATCGCATTTTATGGGCGGTCTTTTGTGTAACCTTTTTTCCCGGGTTCCCGGGGGGCTTCCTTAAGGAGATACAGGGTGTTGAAGTTTAAAAATAGAAAACATTTTTTTTAATATCTTCAAAACCGTTAACTGGAATGGACTAAAACTTGGTATGTGGATTTACCTAAGCATTGTCCACTTTCAAAAGTCTTTACTTAAAATTAACGTGTCCAAGTGGCGGAGATAAAGGGGTTAGTGGCATTATTTTTTCCTAATGAAAATAGTACGTAACTGTTTTTTGTTTCAAAACGCGCAATTTTTCGAAGTTTACCTTCAATTTGCTACAAATAATTACTATTGTGTTTTTTCCTAGAGTGCATTGTTTTCGTGAAAATAAAAATAAAATAAATTAGATCATTCATGAAGAGCCGAGATACAATTAGTTTCAAAATAAACAAGAGGCATTGATACCAACGTGGCGTTTCTTGTCAAAGTTATGTGTTACACTGTTTTTTTTTTCGAAACGTGCAATTTTTCGAATCTTATTTGCTACAAACAGTTGCTCTTGTTTTTTTTCTAGAGTGCAATGTCTCGTAAAAATAAAAAAACACGTTAGATAATAAAAGCTTTATTTCAATAAGTGTTCGAAACGACCTCTATTCTGACAAATACAAGTGCGGCATCTTTTTTATAAAGAAAAACGGATTACCTATTATTTCTTGTAACTGATCAATAGTATTAATTTCTTCACCATGCACTAGTTGTTTAAGAGCACACCACAAAAAGAAATCCAGGGGGTTCAAACCAGGAGCCCTCGCAGGCCAATGTACGGGTCCGTTTCTGCCAATCCATCGTTGTCTAAAATGATTATTTAACTATGCGGTTATATCCCGACGAACATGCGGTTCTCTAGAAAAGCTAATTATGAGGTTGCACTTAAACATTGTGGCAATACGTGCATAAACAGTTGGGCATTGAAAATGCCACACCTGACATTTCTAGAAAATCTGTGCTGAAAAGAGTGGATTTTCAAACGACAAAATATATTCATTATGCGAATTGAAGGTTCCAATTCTCGTAAAAAGCGATTCATCTGACCACAAAGCCATATCAATAAAATCTGCATTTTGATTATGCATTTGCAGTAACCACTCACAAAAATTGCGCCGCTAGACTTCGTCGCTGGGTTGCAGACATTGTACATTTTGTCGATGTTAAGGATGTAAAACTTACCGATTTAAAACTCTCCACGCAAGACTTTGGGAACATGGTAACTTGGCTACAATCCGCCTAGTACCTGTGCTAGGATCATCCAACGCCAAATTAATCACTTTAAGATCCTCTTAAACAGTATGCCAGACCTCCTCTAACTCCGGAAATTATGGCAATTCAATATTCTCAAGAAACGTCAAGTTGGTATGAAGGCCTCCTATTATATTTTGAAACTAATTGTATCTCAGCTCTTCATTCTTCATGAAAGATCTAATTTGCTTCGTTTTTATTTTTACGAAAGCAGTGCACTCTAGGATAAAAATACAAGAGCGATTATTTGTAAATTTCTAAGTTGAAGGTAAAACTCGAAAAACTGTGCGTATTACCCTTTTTTGGAAAAATAATGCCACTAATCCCCTATATCTCCGCCACTCGTGCACGTGAATTTTAAGTAAAGACTTTTGAATGTGGACAATCCACATACCAAATTTTAGTTCATTCCCGTTGATGGTTTTGAAGACATTAATAAAGATGCTTTTGTTTTTAAACTTTAGTCCTGTGTACGATGTTTCATCTTTAGTCACGACTTGTAAGTCACCCTGTATCCTGTATAACATGAATGATGCATAGTTCCTTAGCTATAAAACAGTTGCGGGAGCCGCTGAGTCACTCAGGCTCTATGTTTTCCGAAGAGCTTTACTACTCTTGACCAACAAAGTAGCAAATACACTGCTATAAACTTATGCTCGTAGTTACAGCGTTTATTGATTAACACATAATAGCACTGTAAAGATAAGTAGTGTGTTGAACATGTTCCTTATAACGAATTTATGAACACATTTGCACAATAAATGAACTAGGCTTACTTATAAAGAATGGACTGTTCCAGAAGCTGACAGTAAACGTACTATGGGCCGAATTCTTGGGAGGTCCTTTACTTGAGGTCTTCTTACTGCGATAGTGCTTTATTTGCCTGAACATTTTGGAAGAATGCGGCATTTGTCGATCTGAGTCGTTCTGCATATGAAATAGGGTAGCCTCCTAATTCAGTAACTACTTACTACAAGGTGAAAGAGAGCCTTTCGAACGAAAAAAGGCTGCATTATCCTTCAAGAAACATATTTGACAGCTAGGTGTAGTGTCATTTCCAAAAGTCTACGAGGCAGATTTTCGCTTCGACAGAAATACCGTGTGTTTCAAATTTGGCTCTCATCATTATGATCTCGAAAACTGCGAGGGATATGAAGCCCGTTAAGCCGGTACAAAGTTCTGCATTTCAATATAATTGGCGCATTAACTTTACCACTTTTTTTCGTGTGGTGTAATCAGAATTTCAATACGTTTTGTCTTGATTCTTCATTATACTTAATTATTGCATATATGAGTACAGCTTGAAATTTGATTTCAAAAGTGTATGTCAGACATACAATAATACTTTATAATGATAATTATTTAAAAAAAAACGATTTTCTTAAGGAGGACTTGCAATTATCAAATAGTTATTTGTTTCTCAACATGGTCGACCAAGTATTGCTTGAATTTAATGATGTAATATCCAACATATCATGACGTAGATGGATGGTATAAGACCTCAAGTGTATAAAAAAATAATCTTCCTATAAATGATTTTAACTTATTAAATAAAGGTGAAAATAATAAATTTTTCCATTTCTTATTTATGAATACTAATTAAGGCATTGGAAACGATAGAAACGAACGTTTTAGAGTAAATAAATGCTTCGACGATGCTGCCGATTGCTGAACACATTTCATATCCGTCATACCTAAGACGATACACATAAAAGCTGATGTTTGGGGACAAGAGACGGTACGTCATATTAAAATTCTAATCATGTCAAGGAAAATAAAGACGATTTTGAGAAAATTCTATTTTGTTTTAGCGTATATCTGGTGTCACTTTTTTAGTTACCTAAAATCACATATAATGTTCACAGTCATAACCATAGACAAGCATAATAGCTTAAAATCGTATTTCTCATCGATGCGTTCATATAACTTGTCATATTCATCGACATAGGCATAATCTCTTGTCATAAGGTTGACCTTGAAGTTCACAGAATTCTCCTCATATGGTAACGATTCTATTATGCTTAAGCAAATGTATAAATCGACGTTAAATGCTCAACTTTGCCCCCATGTAACCGATTTCGTATATCCTACCGTTTCAAGGATCCCAATAGTGAGGATCGAATTTGTAACATTTGATATACTTATTGGCACTTCGAAACTTTTGCTGCTCTTTAGTGTTGCATTAATTCTTTCAAAATACTCCCTTAATGTTCATATGAGGGTATCTACCTATTTTCTGAGAGTTGCACAGACTGCCAAGAATACTCTTTCCACTACATAAAGCAGCCTGGTGGCGTTATGCGCTATCAGCGTTTCGTGTTATTTAACAGCAGCGCCGAATATTAAAAGTAAAACGTACAAAGACTGTAATCAATCCGTCCTCGGTCGATTCGGGACTCGGGAGTTGTATGGTTATCCACAGCCGCCAAGGATGAAAAGAATAAATCAGAGGGATCCATTACCGGAACTGAATTAACGTCACCTTGAAAAGAATTAAACGAATGGAATTAATTATAAGATTGATGGATTTCTCAAAGGATACGCCTGCCTGCAGCATAGCACATAAGCGTTTGTACTTAATCATCAAAATGGCACCTTGGGATATGAGCGAGTTATCGATATGTTTGTAAACCAACAACAATTGGTTGAAAAATTGTACTCGACTTGGAATGCTAAACTTACTTAAACGTAAACTATACTAAGTGACATATAAATCCGAACACCCAGTTTAAATGGTTTTATTTTAATAAAATTTTGTATAAGTACTTAATGAAGCATAATAAGTAAATGATAAAAATTTCAAAATGATTACACTGCTTTAAAGCCCTTTGACCTTTAATAATGTGTGGATGCACCCTGATGTGCTACGCATTCTCCAACGCGTCTAGGCATCTTTCTGATCAGGTGGTCAATGTCCTCCTGTGGTATCTCATTCCAGGCAACCACCAACTCCTCTCGAAGTGCTTCTAGAGTCTGAGGAGGACGTTGCAAATTGAGCAATCTCCTACCCATCATATCCCACACGTGCTCAATTGGGGATAAGTCGGGAGATCTTGGTGGCCTTGGTAACAATGTGACATCATTATGTTGAAAGAAGTCTATTGTGACTCTTGCAACATGTGGTCGGGCATTATCTTGTTGGAAAGTTGGATCTGCCAGGGTGTCAAGATAGGGTAAAAGATGGGGTTCTAGAACTTCGTGGATATAACGCTGCGCGTTCATGTTACCTCTGATGAAGATTAAAGGTGACCTGGAACCATAAGCTATAGCACCCCAAACCATAACTGCAACAGTATGATGAACATGTCTTTCAACAAAAAACTGTGGATTCCTCCTTTCACCACGTCGCCTTCTAACCCTGGCACGACCATCGTGCATGCCAAAACAAAATCGAGACTCGTCACTAAAGACAATACTGATCCATTCCTGATCCCAGAGTGACCGTTGTCTGCACCACTCAAGGCGATTACGGCGGTGTTCTCGAGTTAAAGGGAGGACCCCGTGTGGCCGGTATGAAAACAAGCCAAAACTTCTCATTCGTCGGTAAACACTTCGCATGCCAATAGGTCTTCCGGGTTCTGCAAACCATTCATTTGCAATGGACCTGGTAGTGGAGAAACGGTCCCGTAAGGCCAATAATCTTAGGCGGCGATCTTCACGGTCTGTTGTTCTACGGCGGCGTCCAGTGCCCCTTGCTCTTTGCGTACGACCTTCTCGAAGCCATGCCTGACAACACCTAACCACAGTGTCTACACTTCTTTGCACTCTAACTGCAATTGCCCGAAAAGA
This sequence comes from Acanthoscelides obtectus, assembly GCA_963669975.1. Lineage (NCBI taxonomy): Eukaryota > Metazoa > Arthropoda > Insecta > Coleoptera > Chrysomelidae > Acanthoscelides > Acanthoscelides obtectus. Next base: position 50,069,799 of record CAVLJG010000009.1, on the reverse strand, counting down.
AAGTCCAGCTTCCCGAAGTCCCACTATACGGCCCCTATCAAACTCACTAAGTTGACGAAATCGTACAGGTCTCCGTACTCTAGGCATCGTAACCGATCGTAAAGGATGTCAAGAACCAAAATCCGCCAACGTTGATTCTTTACTGCGGCTGAAATATTCATTTTTAGAGCGTTAGTGAATTAAAAAAAAGCAATATAAAAACCGGAATGTCCAACTGATAAGGCTGAAAAATTTTTCACTTGTTATTTACAGTGAGATAAATACATTCACCAACTTTTATTAAAATAAAACCATTTAAACTGGGTGTTCGGATTTATATGTCACTTAGTATATACCGCGTGTTTCAAATTCAACCCTCACCATTGAGATCTCGGAAACGGTAAGAGATACGAAGTCGCTTAATGGGGGTAAATATGCGTATTTAGTAACTGGCTTGGAGAGTTTCGAAATTCAAAGTACTTCGGGAGACAGACGAAGACGATGTTTCATCTCGTGTCCCCCAGCATCATATTTACTTTGTGTTTTAGACGCTATATTGGATTTTTACGCAGATGAATAGAGCTTTTAACTATTATTCCAAAATGTATATGTCATACCTACATTGACATTGCCAAACGTTAGTTATTCCACAGAAACAGAATTTCCTAGGTAGGTCTCAAAATTATCAGATAGTCATTTGTTTTGTATACCAGACCAGACTCCAAACTGAACATAGTAACAGAGCTTGGAAGACTAACAAGAAGGAAAATAAAGCAGTGAGTAATGCATCGAGAGTAATGGTTATGGTTACTACCATCAATAAAATTTTTATGTTGTTTTCAGGTTCAACATATGACAGAACAAAGTTGGTGATGGAAGTCGAAAGAAGAAACCTCGAATTGAAATTTATCTCCACAGTTCCCGAGATCACAATGGTGAGGGTTGAATTTGAAACACCCGGTATATTTTCAAGTAAATTCATGGCAACAAAGAATGGAAGATAAATTATTATGTTCTGAATTCCTGTAAATTATTTTGAACATTTCATCAAATGCTGGTATTTCGTGGATTGCACATTCACCTTTTCTACAATTATGTTTCAGAAGGAAAATTGAATCTGCTTTCATTATTTCTAAGGCGATATTGTAATCATACTTGAGGAGCAGACTTGCAACATGCATTTTGTAAAAAATTTCAATATTTGATATAGAGGTTTCGCTGCATTCCTATGATGAGGTACTAACTCTCTATGAACATTTGAACAGTTCAAATGCATTTAGTCCCCGTGTTATTAGGGGGGAAATAATACCTACACAAACAAACTGATTTAAGTCCACTCAGTTTTTTATTAATGGGTGGAACATCAAACTCGCAGGGGAGCGACAGAAATATCTTCAGCCCTGCTTGATTTTTTGAAAAAGACCAATTTTGCCCCGAATATAGAGCTCTCCTCTGATGGATGCGGGGGGCAAAATAAAAATAGCTTTACCATCCAGATGCTAATGTTATGGTTATATAGCTATGCTCCAGTAATGATTAAAAAAATATATAGAAGTTATTTTCCCAGTGCGAGAACACTCTTATCTTCCGGCAGATACGACTTTTGGGAGGGTGGAATAGATTTTAAGATGACACGCGGTCATAAAAATAACTGAAAAGTATTGGGAACTTTACAAACAAGAAGGTGAAATTAGATAACTTGGAACTGATTGGTCACTGGTGAATATAAAACAAGCTTCAATCAATCAAAAGTCCTAGGAATTAGATCAAGTAAAAGAATAATCATCAAACGAGAGAAATTTCAATCTTTGTTGAAACCTAAAAAGCGGTTGGATCAAATCGAACTTCCCGAAGTACGACTTGAACATGAAATAAAGCAGAAAAAGCTTGATAGTCTAAACCACCTACTTGGATGGCTGAAATATTTGAGAAACTGTGGCAAACTGTAATGATGAAGATGAAGAGCACGAAAATTGATGAATTTATTTAAAAATAGAACCGTTTACTACTAATATTACTATAATACTTATAAATTTAGTTTTGTTTCATGATAATGTTCCAATATAAACCTTTTTTGTTTTAATAAAACACAATATTTTATTTTTGTTAACTTGACAATGACATTCAAATTACATTTTGTCCACTCTAGAGACAATCAAACCTTATGTCGACTTATAAAAGTGTTTTGAGTCATCAACTTTACGTAGGACGCGTGATGTCAGTGGCGGGGTATTATGGATGATCTTATTTGGCTTTATTAATTTTATAAATAGAGAAATAAGAAAATGAAAACATGCTCTGCATGCATCAAATAATTTAGGATGACCCAAACTCCAGCGAATACGTTTGATAAATTAATAATAAATTCAGTATCGCGCAGTGACCAGAAAATCAACTGTTTGAACTGAAATTTAATCCAACGCCAATAGGCTTGATGGCCGTCCGGTGTTGATTCACAGCATTTAAATAATTCTTTCGTAACACTTCACGATGTCCAAAAGTAGAATTAATGATTCGTCATTCATTTTTGGGTATTGTTATTTGGCTGTTGTCATTATAGGTCTGGAGGAGACACCTATTGAGACGAGGCGATTGGTTATGTGCAGTTAAAAAGAGAACGGGATATCTGTATTGTAAAAGCCCGAACATAGATTTAAAACCAAACCGTATCACTGCAGTTTTGAATGCGACGAAAAGGAGGAAACAGTAATCAAGCTACAATGCAGTTGTTGTGCTGCTCAAGAGGGTGGCTGTAGCGCTATTAATGTGGCTGCACAGAACTAGCGAAGAACCACCATGCACTTCCGTGAAGTGCTACTGGACAAATGCCAAATTGTCTACTATTGGCAGTAATCTAAATTCATAGAAGCCTCTCAGATTACACATTAAGCCCACACTTGTCCGACGTCTATGCAAACAAGGTTTGAACAGTGTTCCCCCTACAGCCACAAGATGATCACTATACAAATACTCACATTATCTCGAAATGAAAGCAATTTCTGTTCTTCTTCAATCTTTACCTTATCATGCGATTCATATAGACTAAGACTAATAATAATTAGCTAAATAGCTGCTTACATCAAAATGGGATTCACAGCAAAACAACGTTGATTTTTCCGACAGCGGCAATTTATCGTCCCTATACATTACCGTGCACCACTTCTTTCTAATACTACCCTGTTATGGTACACAGAAAAAATGTTTATCTGGAGCTGATATGCTAGTATTTGTACACCTAGGTACAATAAAATATTTGTAGGTTGAAGGTTTGACTCAATTTTTACTCATTTTTAATAATATGGGGAAGCGTGTGTGGCGTGGCGCGGCGGGCGCATCTCCTTGCAGTGGTGCTGGGCCGATAAGCTTCCGTCATGTGACGTCATCACTCATTCGCACGGCCCACCACACGATTCTCCAAATAGTAAACTTCTGACTAGCGTAACTTTTTTATATTCAAAAAAAATGTTCACCGATGTACTTCATTTTACTTAGACTATCAGTTCGAGTGTCTTTTGAAAAAATAGGAGACTTCCTCATTAGCGATTGGGGTGAAAGGGATTGTCGATTGCTGCGGTGGTATCTCAGCTCACACAATTTCAATTGATAATATGTTGGAAATCACAACTGCGTTGACAATAGTTAAAAAATAAGACTGACAGTGACTACATTTTTCGTTTTATTTTCTACAAGGCACACACATACATTAAATATTTACAATAAATACACACACGCCGCCTTTTATAAATATTGTAAAACAAATTGTAATGGACTATTGCGCATATTGTAAGCCAAATAGAAAAAAATGTGTTTACTCCTTAAATTGATTAACTATACGAGAAACTTGTACATACAGTTTGTTTATCGTTTATTGTGTATTGCACTAACTGTTAAATGCTGTCCAAATGCTAAGTACTGAACGGCTTCAGTAATTTACAGTACGTTTCAGTCGAAACAATATATAGAAGATTGTCAAAATGACGTATACCTTTTGTCATAATGGAGTTTGTACAATTTCTTCTATGGGTCAAATCCTTCATAACTACGAAAGTTGAAGATTAGGTATACTGGGTATTGTGTTACCTAGGACTTTCCTTTTCAGAAAGAACTACGCAAGTAATAACAAAGCTGATGTGTGGTGAAACAACAGCGAAGTAAAAAATCTCAAAAAGTACTCACCGTTCATCGAAAAGAAATTCAACTCTGTCAATTGTAGATAGATTCAAAGGCACATGTATGTCCTTGGCATAGCTAAGCATCAGTCTAGGCTTTTAGAATGGACTGTTTGACCCAAACGAATGTAGCAGATTGCTAAATACGCACATGTAGTTCTTCAACCGTGTTCAACTCAGTTTCATACACTAAATATTTCATTCCGCCACAAACAAGAACAGAAATCGAGTAGGATATTGAAACACGACCTGCATGCACTCGCGAATACACTCACCGTAAATTAAAATAATATGGACAATTTAGATACTACTGTATGAGTGTTATTTTTTAGAAACAATGCGTAAAGGTTTTGTTCAATGTTTACGAACGCGGCCAGCGTCTAGATTGAGTACTGATGCGCATTGAACGTGTTCAAGTTTGATCTTATCGAGGTGCAGGACCGGATTAGGTTTAGTTTACATTTAATTTTTCTGCGGATCCTGACATCTCGGTAATCTTAAGACTTTGGTGTATACGTTACTATATGCAACTGCTATTTTTTCCAAGTTATATTCGTCATATAAAGCCCTAGCTTTGAAGACACAGTTCAGTTCTTATACTGCTCGTGGTGAAGGACTTAGAAGTCCTTAGCTGAATTAGCGATTAAAATTGGATCTCAAAGACTGTACCCGGTTGATAAGGTTAACACTCTTGGTGCGGTAATCGATTTCAAACTTAGATTCACCAGTCATGTCAAAAATCTTTTGAAGAAAACCTACTTGAGACTGAGATCACTATGTGCCAATTTTAAACTAAGGAAAAAACTGCTCATCTGTGGTTATGCCGAATTTCAAGTACTGTGATATTTTATTTTATCCGTGTCTCGATGTTATTACTAGAAATCGTAATCAAAATGTGCAAAGCAATTGTGCTAGGTTCATCTGGGGTTTAAGGCGCTTTGACCATGTTTCTGGTAGTCTTATTGAATTAAACTGGATGATAACAAAAATATTGTTTTTCCATTCATAATCTAATACTTATATCAAAACCTATATACTTAAGAGAAAAGCTAATCTTTAGGCATAAGACTCATGATAGACAGATTTCCAAATTTGATAACTACACCTATTCATTCCACAGCTTTATTCCAGCGGTCTTTCACGTACAGTGCTGCAGTGTTATACAATGCTTTGAGTCCTGAATTCAAAACCATGTCCTTAAATCGCGTCAAGAAAGTTGTCAAATCTCATATATGCTTGCACCCAAAGTATAGTTTGATATCTGCTACTCAAAAAGTTTATATTTTTTTGCATGGGTGGTTAAGTGTAAGAGTGCTAAACTTCGCCACCATATACAACTCCTATTTCTCTGTATAAAATTGTATAGTTTAAATAAAGACGATTATTTAAAAGTTAAATGCCCAGTTTACAATGAGTTCATTTGAGCAAATTTCTCATGTGAAGATACAGGCTCATGAAGATGCCTCTGGAAAGTAGTTTTTTCATAATTTTAAGTAAAAGTGAACCGTAATTGGAATTTCAATTCTACTGAACAGTGAGTACTTTTTCATTTATTTGTTATACTTGTTCGTTCACGTTTCACGACACATTAGCTTTGTTATATCAAGCGTAGCTTTTTTTTTTTTTTTTTTTATGTCGAAACAGCCGCGCAGGCAGAAGCCTAAATGCCGGAACACCGCGGCTGCCAAGATGATCCCAAAGAAACCCTGTCAACACGACTTTTGAACTGCCTAAGGTTAGTACAACTGGGAAAAGCTTCCTCCCGTAGATTGTTCCTCAATCTAGACACCCTCGGGACAAAGGAGCGGTCGTATCGGCCAGTTCTGGATGTACGAAGTTTGACACGGTTAGGATGGGATGCCGAGGTCAGGCGGGTCTGTCTGGCAGGCGCATCGCGCGGCGGCATCATGGAAGAGAGCTCTGAGGAGCAAAGCCCGTTGGTGTAGCGATAGAAAAGAGCTAGATCGCCGACGGCCCGCCGGTGCGAAAGAGTCCCGAGACTGTCTGTTAGAGAAGAGTCATCGATCAGTCGGACCGCCCTCCTCTGGACAGCATCGAGCATGGACAATGTAGTCGGGGCGGCAGCACCCCAAATGTGTGAGCAATACTCGAGGCTAGGCCTTATCTGGGCCTTGTATAGAGTGAGAAGGTCATGCGGAGAAAAGTACTTCTTAGCCCTAAACAAATAGCCTAGCTTTTTCCCAGCAGCTGCAGCTATTGAAGAGATGTGTTCGTGCCAGATCAGGTCCTCGATGATCTGGACTCCGACCAGCCGAAATGAATGGCTCTTTGGTAGAACTCGACCGTCCATCGAAACTGTATGAGCGCTAGGACGCTTTTTGTTCGTCAAGGTACAGTACTGTGTTTTGGAAGCATTGAACTGTACAAGATTGTTGCGTCCCCAAGCAGTGATAGCCTCCAGGTCTCTTGTCAGAGAAGAAGTCGTCGCTAGTCTTCTTTTTTCCAGCTCAGCGGCAGAGATCGGCTTGTCACTCTGAATTCCTGCATGTAGAGTGCTGTCTACAGCGAAGCTGTGGATTGGGTTGATCGTGCAGGAAAGGAGGTCGTTGATATGTAAGAGAAACAGTGTTGGAGCCAAGACCGATCCCTGGGGAACACCCGCGTTGACGTTGTGGGATGAAGAGGAGAATCCGTCAATTACGACGGATATCTTGCGGCCAGAGATAAAGTCAGCCACCCATCTACAAAGCTTTTCTGGGAGGCCGTAGGATGGAAGTTTGCTTAAGAGGGCAGCGTGCCATAGCTGATCGAACGCTTTCGTGATGTCAAGAGCAACGACATGAGCCTCACCATGAGACTGGATGAGTTTACTCCACAGTTGCGTGACGTAAGCTAGGAGGTCCCCTGTGGATCGTTGGTGCCGGAAACCGTACTGCCTGTCGCTAATCAAGCTGTGACGTTCGAGGTAGTCCAGAAGCTCGCGATTTATGCACCTCTCCATCACTTTACTTATAACAGAAAGCAGAGCTATAGGCCTGTAGTTGTAAGGGTCGGTTTTAGATCCTTTTTTTGGGATGGACTGTACATGAGCAAATTTCCAGTTTTCTGGGAAGGTGCCGGATTCATAAGATATCTGGAAGAGACGCGAAAGAACTGGAGCAAGCTCCGCTGCACATCTCTTCAGTACAATGGCAGGAATCAAGTCCGGACCAGAAGCTTTGTTGATGTCGAGCGACAAGAGCACTCGTCTTACGGTCTTATGCCTGAATGTTACTTCCCGCATAGTGTGGGGAACCCTTTGAATTGACGGCACTTGGGCGTTGGTGGGGACGTCCATGGTGGAGCTGGCAGCAAAGATCTTGGCTAGCACTTCCGCCTTGGCCTTTGAGTCGAATACAATAGTTCCATCCTGACACGTAAGTGGTGGAAGGCTACTGTGTGAGAAGTTCTTTTCAATCTGCTTGGCCAGCGTCCAGAAAGACCGACTGCCATTGCGCTGCGACATTACCCTGTGCCTAACTTTTATATCATGCTGGTTTTTGGCATCGCGAACCGCTTCGTTATATTTGTTTCTGGACTCGACGTCGGCTTGTCTATTCTCTACAGTGGGGTTTTGTAAGTAGGTTCTGTGGGCCTTGATCTTCTGCTGGCGAGCAGTGTCACACGATTTGTTGAACCAGCCGTTGGACCCTGGTTTAGGAACTTTCACTGTGTGAGGGATGTATTCCTCCATTCCGACGTGGATAATTTCGGTTATTGAAGAACAGACAGTCGACGCATCCGCGTCGGTGAAACAGACATCTCTCCAAGGAAAGCTAGAGAAGAAGTCTCTGAGCCCCTCCCAGTCGGCATGTCCGTAATGCCAAGTTTTGCGGCCTGTGCGAGTTTCTGCTGCCACAGCGGCTTCTGACCGAAACCTAACCTCCACAACACCGTGATCTGAATTACCCAGGGGGGACAGGACAGCAGTGCTGTAAGGGGCAGGATGCGTGGTCAGAAAGAGATCTAGCAGGCTACTGGCGTGTGACGAGACGCGGGGGAAAAAAGTAGGGCTCGTCACCAGCTGGGTCAGCCCTTGAGTAAGAGCGAACGCTTCGACTGCACGACCTGCTGCATCGGTCTTATTTGAGCCCAACCAAAGCTCATTATGGGCATTGAAATCACCGAGAAGAACTACCTCTGAAGCGGGGTGATTGATGTTCAGGAAGTCGATCTGGACGGCGAGGTATTCGAGTAGGTCATCCCAGTTATGGTTCGAGGGAGAGCGATAAAGGCAGCAAATAAATTTGGGTGATGTTTTGGAGTTGAGGCGAAGCCACAGAATGTCCTTCCGGTCTGATTCCAAAGAAAGATCCCTGGAGCAGGAAAGACTGCTGCGGACAAAAGCCACAACTCCCCCGTTCTTTCTCAGATTGGAGTGCACCTCGTAGTTTGGGAAGTTGAGATGGTTAATCGGTGCAGTCTCTGAGATTTTTGTCTCCGCCAAGAAAAGCACGGCGGGACGATTGGATTGCAGGTAGTGATGAACAGCATCAATGTTGCTGTTGATCCCGCAGATGTTCGAAAAACAAATTTTATCTTCGATGTTGTTCCCTCGAGCCCACCCTCCACCCGGACATTCCGAGAGTGGAGTGAGTTTACGTCCGGAGTTTTTAGTGCTCGAGGGATCCATCATCATTAATTTCTTTGTTTTGGTAGATAACCGACTGCATAGCTTAGGTGTGGAAACATGCGGACATTTATAAGACACCCTGGGAAAAGCTAGCGGGTGGTACTGCCTCGGTCGACTGGTCCTTGTCTACCACCTTCTTTTTACGTGTTAGTGATGTTAAATAGACCTAAAGTGGCCCGTTGGCGGACTTGTACCGCCACCCGGCAATCGGTACTGAGGTATTCCTTAACGCGTGCACAATCACTTGGACGGGAAGAAGTTGTGGATACAACAACTTCCGGAACAAGCATTTGCCACGGCCCTCGCTCAGTTGGGGTGAAAAGGAAAACCCCAACTATACGGACACCCTGTATAAGCAGCGATCAAGTGACCATATTTGTTTTGACGTCGAAAAAATAATTCTTCATACGTTTTAGGTATACACAATCTGGAAATCATTGTTTTTCAAGCTTTTTTTCCCCAGTTATATGACACTTCGCTTCAGAGGGTTGGTGTCTCATGAAAGATTTGACCCAACAGTAAACAGGAAAACTAACAGCCACCTAGTTTATATACATAAAATAACAGTTGTTGAACAGTTCACTTTTTAAAGTGTATAGAACCTTTATGTAGGATCATGTCTATAATACCATGATAGCTTTGAGCTTATTTTATTACATACACTTAAGTATTTACAATTATATATATATGTAACGTAATTCAAAACCATAATTCTACCGCAGGTTGGTGGACTTTGTTGCTTTTTTACAAGACAGATGTCAATGTCAATGCTACTCCTTGAACGGTAAATGCCAAGTTTTGAAAGGATGCATAAATATCTGGAAGATTGAGTATTCTAAATTACTATTAGTCTACACCAGAACAACATTTACTTGTGTTCTTCCATTTATTTGATCCAACAAGTTTGGGACGACATTCAAGTACTGCAAGTTTAATTAAATTTGATACTACTTAGATGTATAGTAAACCAGGGGTCAATTATTGAACACAGACTAGTGTGGCCGATATGTCACCGACTGGTTTGTATCTTAAATATTTGAGAAACGAAATAAAATACGTCAAATCCCCATTAAAAAGTTAGGAGCCGTTAAATCCGGTGTCCTTGGTAGCCAGTTGACATCACCAAATCGAGAAATTAAACGTCCCGGAAAAATTGTTCGCAAAAGACTCATTGTATTCCTAGCTGTGTGACAAGTTGCTCTGTCCTGCTGGAACCACACGTTTTGCAAGTTAAATTGTTGGATTCGAGGAGTCGGAAAGTTTTGCACCATATCACGCTGGCGCTCGCCAGTGACAGTAAGAAAATTACCTGCAGCGTCTTCAAAGAAGTAAGCTCCCATGAGATAGTGCATAATGACGTGCGAGGAATACCCAGTTCATGAGAACGATGTCTAGTAGACGTATCAAGCTTGCTTTGTATCAATTTTTCTAGTACCTCGTTTCAAGAATTGACCCTCTGGAAGCCGTAGATTTCATGCCAAGTTCTTAAACAACTTTCGAGTTGGCATGTTCAACGTTCAAGTTGCAAATTTTATTATTGTTTTTATCTTTACGGTTTTAAATAACCTTCAAGCAACAAAAGTGCTCCTGGAGTTCTTATTAGAAAAAATATTTTCTCATGTGCATGTTTGTTTTCTATGCATCAAATATCTTATCAAAATCGATTAAGTACACTAGTAGTAAAATACAGTAGTTGCTAAGTTTATAATACATGTTGTGATATTTTACAGCTTTTACTAATGAATTTATGCCCGATCAGTCTTAACAGTAAAAAAATAAAAGCTAGGTTGAGTTGTGCTTGATCGTTCTAAGAGGTGTGGCGAAAATGACTTTGTGAGTTAACTAAGCAAGATGAACGTAAAAAATAAAGATGTTGCGTATATGAAGAAAATTTGATATGCATTCTCAAACCAGACATTATCTACACAACTATCTGATCTCAATGTTTAGAATTCGATCATAAGCGAAAGTCGATTGCTACAAACTTTGTAGCAGTTCGATAACCCAGTGAAAGAAATTGAAAAATATGTAGCAGTCCATGGAAGCAAGAATCATTCTTTGCTGATAAATTTATGTAACGTTACGGTTGTCCCAGCGATGTTAAGGCGAATGTCACGCGATCAATATTTACTGAGATTCGTACCATCAGTATATACTAATCATTCTATCAGTATCAGTAGATCTCTGCGTATCTTTATTCATCAATCATTACGCAAGTCCTGGCTCTACAAATATCACGTTCTATGGTAAGTACTGGTGGATCACAATACATTCTGTAACGCCCTCGTATTACTGGAACTCTGGGTACCAGCGAGATTCATCCTCGTACATCAACTAGAAAACTCGACAGATGGCCAGAAGTGCGATCGACGCCTAAGGCAACCAGAATTACGCAACCATATATGGAGCGTTGTCGCGTTTCTGGTCCGTTCGCTACACCATTGCAAATCATCGACGCGTCTGGAGATACATGTGATGCCATCTAGACCACTTCTATGAAGGTTCGCGAAAATGCTAGAATGTTCCTCGACTCGTCGATAGGGGAATAAATACCAGACTAGATGGCGAAAGCAGTAGTCCCAGTCCAGACAGTAAACGAGCATCGACCGACGCGTCAACGTAGTCCACTCGACATGATTATAAAAATGTCATAAATTAGTTGCAGGGATTATAAATCAGTGCAGAGTAATGAATTATATTTTGGATAGTAAAAACAGTGTTATCGTTACACCGCTGATAATCTGACATTCGCATGAAATACAATCCTTTATAAAAAGTTGTGATTTAATATCGTATTTATGTAATGGGCGATCCATGAATTACTCGTATCGAAAGCCGGAGACGACAGATTGACCAGTTTTTCCCCAGGCAGTTCAAGTGTATTTTCTACGGGAAAAGACAAATCTTCCAGCTTGTTCTTGTTCTTACGAACTATCATCCGGGTATTCACAAAATAATATTATTTTACATAATATGGACTTATTAACATAACATTTTGATAAACATGTTATGTTCATCCATACAAAAGACGCTACCTACATATGTCTGTACGCGTTTATACTTTTCAGATAAGTGTCCAATTTCCAGTCTCTATTACTTTATGTCGCACTGCTAGTGAACATCACTGAACTCTTATAATATCCAGACCTGTCCTGTAGAGGAGACTTCACTTCTCTCTCTGCTTGCTGCTGCCTAGACTTCCTTTCTGATTCCAGTTCTTGAGCCAAGGTATCTGGAACAAAACGACTAATATAGCACAAGCATACAGGCAACGGTCGGTTTTAAGAGAAATGGATTAAAAGAGCTTCATTTCGGAACAGGATAGCTACTAGCACAGTAAATTTTGTTGCGCACTTCATACTGAGTCGAATGTCACACGATCAGTATTTACTGTGGTCTGACTGGGGATGTACCGAGTACTCGGTTTGTATCCGGTACTTAGCATACTCGGTTCATTTTACTCAGTACCAGGTTTAGTATTGTATTACTTGGCGGGAAAATTACTGGGTATGAACGCAAGACACAACATTTGTAAATCAAACAATTGCAGATGTGATGTATAAAATCTGGTAGTGTATTGGGCAGGTACTATAAGAGTTTTAACTAGAACCATATTGTAGCATTGCCTATTCGAATTTCTTGTTTGCTATTTCATCTTTAATATGGACACTCCAAATACAACAAAGATCACAAATCTGATTTGATCCCATCAAGATATTCAATAGATTTAATTTGTTCCCTATTTATACACCTCCAAAAGCTACCTCATAAACCTGTAGGATTTAATTTTAGTGTTCGTGATGCTGATGACATGGCAGGAATTCTATAAGTCAGTTTTTTGAAAATTGAGCAATTTGGAGCTTGGCGTTGCCTATCTTCGTCAGAAAAGTACATGTAAGATGTCGAGTATATACCTTTTGATTATCTTCCAAATGTATTTGTTCTGTGAAAACTGATACTACAAAATGTAACGTCAAAATATGGTTCCAATTTCGAATCAATATTGTAGCTACTGAATTTCGTAATGAAAAATATATGTCTAGCAGAATCAGAAATTATGAATATACTGTCAATCCACTAACCTTCCACCGTTTACTCACAAAAAATTTCCTGAGCTATACAACTGTGTTGCGGTTATTTCTTAAAATACTCGTACTACATCATTATGACAACTTGCTTGCCATGGGCGTGTGATTTGTGTTTACCTTCAATGATCTTTCATGTGTCTGCATGCGTGTGTCCAAGATCGAGTAACAGTTGCGTTACGGATTGGATTGCTCAATGTGCAATGTCCCTTAGGGAGGTTCATCTATGCGCGTGGTACCATTAGTAAATATGTTTACCTATCGTACCGTATTATATCATATTGTTATGCAACCACCAAAAATAACTGTATCATTATTATTCTTGACAATTATTTACAAGTTATCAGGTTCACTTACTCACCGATAGGTATATAAGTTTTTTGATAAATGACATCAAGTAAATAGGCTGCATTCATAGCTGAATGAAGAATAGTACTAATACTAAGCGTAACCTCAGACAGCAAATAATGAGCGAGCGTATAACAATAAAAGGATCGCTTATATACGTTGGGATAACCAAAAAAACCGGAATTAATTTTAAAGAGCTTTTTTTCAACTCTTTCACAAAGTAACCTAATGTCCTTCAAAATACTATCCATTGCAGCTAATAAAGTTGTCCCACCGTACCGGTGCTTCCACTCGAAACGCACGGAGCCAGGCCAATCGAATAAGTTGCGTGAGGCAGCGGCACCATGCCATTTTTAGCCAGAAACTGTCGAAAAGAGATGGTTGTGTGCGCAGGTGCATTAACGTGGTGGAAGATCAGTCTCTTGACTGCCTGACTGGGTCTTTTTTGTCGAACACTGTTTCGCAATCATCTTAAAACCTTCACATGAAAGGTCTGATTGACAGTGTGACATGGGGGAACAAACTCGGAATGGACCATGCCTTTGACATCAAAAAAACAAATCAGCATTGTTTTGATGTTTGATTTGACTTGAAGACATTTTTTTTGGACGGGGTGACGATGGCGTCGTGCATTGACTTGACTGTTGCTGCGTTTCTGGGTCATAACCGTAGTAGCACCAAGTCTCATCAGCAGTGATGATATTCAACAGAAAATTTGGATCAGATTCAAGCTGTTGTTTCAAAGCGCGACATGTTTCAACTCGGTGTTCTCTTTAATTGTCGGTCAGAGCCCGAGGAACAAACTTGGCAGCAACCTTTTTCATTCCCAAATCTTTTGTTAAAATTCGCTCGATCGCCAGGACAACCCACTACTTATGGATAGTTGATCGATTGTCATTCGACGGTCGGCAAGCCCAAGCTCTCGGATTTTTTCAACATTTTCGTCGATTCGGGCAATTGATGGACATAATGAGCGAGATTTGTCATAAATTGACATGTGGCTATTTTTAAATCGAGCAAACCACTCGTACACCTGAGTTGTTCCCATAGCATCATCTTTGTAAGGTATTTTCAACATTAAAACAGTTTTAGCAGCATTTTTACCAATTAGAAAGCAACATTTCACAGCTGCACGTTGCTCACTGAAGCTTGCCATCGTAAAAAACGAAACAAGCACGAAACAGCTCTAGCAAAAATAATGAATACAGAGGAACGAAACAAGCCAGATCGACAACTCGGGTGGCACTGAACTGGTAATGAGTTGCGCAGTACGGCTCTAGGGGCAGAAATGTGTACTACACAAGCTCCGCCACTGCAATGCTGTTCCGGTTATTTTTGGGTACCTCCTCGTACACCGATGGTCATACGCCACTCATAGCGTTAAGAAGTCCTAGTGTGACATCTACACGGATCTGGTAATGCCAACAAGAACTGAACACACTGGCGAAACACAACATAATAACTTTGATGTGGGTGCCAGGACACTCAGGTAACGCGGGAAATGACAGGGTGGATGAGCTCGCAAGGAAACGATCATCCACACCCTATATAGGTCCAGAACCTACCTTAGAGGTGATAAAAAGCAAAATAAGGACCTAGGTCAAATAATGGGTAAGAAACCAGCATAAGGCGCATTGGCATTCAGTGACTGGATGCAGGCATGGGAAATCATTCATCTCGGGATCATGTCCAAACAAGACTGCGGAGCTGCTCTCAATGATTAAAAACCAACTCCGCACAGTCACAGAGCTTCTAAAAAGACACAATGGCCTGTTCGATGAAGACCTTAGCTGCAGACAATGCGGAAGATGAACAGAATACCATACATTTCTTATGTGAGTGCGTGGCGCTGGATCACAAAAAACAACTTTTCGGGAAAACAAAACTTGATACGAGGAAATTTAGACCAGAACCGGCAAAAAACTGTACCAAACACTTGACTGCTGGAATGGGTATTGTAAACTCGAGGAGCAAGGCACAATAAGCCCTAGACGCTGCCATCGGGGACTTTGGTCGGATGCCTCCCGGAAAGGGAAAAAAAGCCTAGCCTCATTCGTCGTACGTTTCGAACTACCATTCCAAATAGTCGAAACATATTAACCCTTTGCTATTGAAGATACGTCAATTGTGATTTTCTCAACAGAAAGTGCTTAATATTCCTGGGCTATTCAGAATCGCAGTGCCGAATGTGTACCGCTACACTATATCTGCTTCTAAATCACTATACGAAAAGCATATTTATCCAGGGTGTAAAGTTAGTAGTGGAAGTCAGATGATAGTGGGCCTCAAAACCTATCGAATGAACCCCTATATGTGTGTAGTTCAGTAGATATTTGCAGTTCTGTGAAATTTCGAAAAAACGGGTTAATGAACTTTCAGTCGCAATTAGCCATTTCGAAAATATTTTTTAAAAGTAAGTTCAATTAAATCTTCCACATTTTTGGTAAATCGCCATAAAGAGGCGCTAAACACAATAGTTTCTGTACTTGTAGGTGGCAAGGAGTCTATTGCGTTTCTTACGTTTATCGCATCACAACAACGAATGACATGATACACTCATCGTAGCAAGCTGAAATTTTCAGGGTTTGTGCTACATGGATTGAAATAGTTTTTACAATAAAATGAGTAATGAAATACAACGTCAATTTTTTTACCGCCCTCCAAACTTGAGGGATGGAAGAGATTTCTCACAAAAAAATGAATTTAAGATTTTTTGCGTTGATTTCTAATTAGCTCTGTCAAAAAGTGACATAACCACTGCTAAAACTAACCATTTGGCTAATTAAAAAAAGAACAGCCTAAACCTAATGGTTTAGTTGTAATTGCGATTGAAAGTTAAATATCCCGTTTTTTTCGAAATTTCACAAAATTGCAAATATCTCTGAACTATAAAATTTCGGACCACAAATTCGATTTATTCGATAGATTTTGAGGCCCTCTATCATCTAACTTCCGTTGAGCTACTACTAAATTTACACCCTGTATCTATTAGCGTTCTTTTCTTCCGATGCATCCCATATAGACAGTATACGTAATTCACAAAAGCAGATGAATACGCACGTTTTGAAGATCCAATTCGCTTAGTCTGGGTGTGGAGGTGCTATAAACGGAGGCGGGAGAGTTAATTTAGGGCGAGATGGCATTACATCAACTCTGGCTCTGGCTGACTGAGGCTGGTTGGCTTTGGTCTGGCCCGCGGCCATTCAGAGCGATGTTATCTTTAATGTCGCAATTTCTCGGCTCGTTGTTCCCTTGTCACCGCTGGAGCCTCAGGATTCACGGCTCCACAACAGAAATACGACCAACCCGACTTAATCCGTTTGTATTTCCTGCAGGATTTAATTAAGAAGTTTTTAGTAAGTCGGGCTTGGTCTCGGTGCCCGCGGGGCTCCCCCGTGCTGCTATAGTATTTATAGAGTAAGATTTGGGGAGAAGAAAAGGGCTGTTCTGGAATTAGCTGTGTTAACGGATTATTTCTCAGTTTCATTTGCATCAGCAACAGGGCTGCTTACTTTACAAAAGTTATCATTAAAGTCACATCAAATCATAGGATGAGATCCCTGTGTTGCCAGACATTACTTATTTCCTGAAAGTTAAAATGTGCAACACCTTCATATCTGCTAAGTTGGGTAAAGGGCTGACTTACAGCTACCAACTGCGAAACGGTGAGTTAAAGTAGGTCTTACATTCTGATGGTTGATCTATTCATAAATATACACATACGTGGTGTCTCCAAGGTTGGGACTTTCCTTTACGCGGCGTATAGGTCTTGAAAAAATAGCGGTTTTTTCTTAACTGAAATATTAGGCACCCCAAAATCAATCAAACCTAACACAAACCGAATCCGCTCCTGTATCTCGATCAGATCAAAAGTGAGAAGGCACAATGCATGTCAGTACTAAACCCAGGCCCCAGCAGCGTAGTCACCTACGCTGCTGTTCACACAAAACATTTATTGAGTACATGTACGTCATGAAAAACTGTCACCAATTTCCGTCGGTCTGTCTGTCTGTCCGATAGTCCCTGGCCCTCTATAACTCGGAAAGTACTGTTCAGATTTTGATGCGACTTTAACACCAAGGACGAAAAAGCTTTTTGGGTTTCGAAAATTGATCCAGTGTTGGCAGTGCTACGAACAGAACAAAAAACAGGCAAAAATCCCTCGTTCTGTGATGTTTATGAGGTCCCTGTACGTTTACTCGATTTTTTTAATGTAAATACTGAGTGGTAAGGGTTTTCTGCCATGTCTATATCTCCACGCTTTCAATCTCGGTAATTTTACGTACCTGTTAGACATATTTCACTCATACATCTCCCGTATATGTTTCCTTAAGACTTAGAGTGAGAGTTCACAGCAACTGTATTCGTAACGTTGTCAGCTGGTCGATAGGGCACAGGAGAGATATCTATGTTGCATCGTAATCAAATGGATCGGGACTGAGGTCTATCTGTAGGTGGCTATTTAAATGACTTTATCCATCTGGTTCCTTTGATATACAGGTCCGTAACTGACGTTTTTAAGAGGAACTAGCTTATGCCGAACATTCCTTTTGATGTGATGACAGCGTTGTGGCGGAAGTACAGAGTCAACCTATATAACGCCAGTGTACTGGTCGGCTTGGTTCAAATGCTGCAAAAATGTACCTAGACCTATACCAATACTTATGATGTATAGTATCTACTATACACATGGCTTTGTTGTTGACAAGCGTATTTCTGCCATAGCCTATGTCTCCTCAGCATAACTAGAAAAGCCAATAGTCAAGGTACGCTATACGTAGGTATTGACATTAGACATTATTATTGATCACTCAAGATATAGTGTACATGTGGCACGTCAGCTACAGCTACAAATCTAAAATACAGCATTACAGTTTAAAATACATGAAAACAAGATTTTTTAGATAAGCAAAAGTAACATAAAATGATGAATAATTGTATAAAAAAAGGTATTAAAAAATTCACATTTAAAAAGCATTAACACTATAAAGTGTGTGTCTCATGAGGAAACTTTTATCTGCCGCTTTAAATTTGTTGTAGCTTTTGAGAGTGATAATACCCTTTGGTAAACTGTTAAATAAGACGATATAATTATAGAAAGGGGACTATTTGAAGTACGAGGTAGAATGATCCTGAATGAGTTTAATGCTGACGTTTCGGTGTTACATCGATGATGGTCAGGAAATAGATTATCATTTCTTCTTAAAAAAGTTACACATCTGAGAATGTGAACAGAAGAAAGTGTGAGAATTTTGCTCTGCTTAAACACTTTTCTGCACGATTCGGTATGCTTTAAAAAATATTAGTGCCAGAAATCGTTTCTGAGCAACAAATACTGAGCAATCCCTTGTCATTAAGTATTTCTTTGAGTCGTAATAGACCTTTATTCGGGTTGTTGCTTGAGTGGTGATCAGCATGTTCGGTAAAGGACAACTTTCTGCCTAAAAATGTTCCTAATGCTGCGGAATCTCATAGGCACGGAGCAATATGTTGTAATCTGGAATAGATCTACAGCTGGTAAAGTTAACCATGTCAGTTCCAGTTTGGTTCATTAGCAATCTGTTGCGTTGACACCGCGCTGAAAACTGATCCACCGCACATTCCCATAAGACAATTTTTTCTACTGAAGCAGATGCGGAGGCGAAACGTAAATACAGAACTACCGCGACTGATTGGTTCTAAGAAATGCTTGGTTTATATCAAAATGAATAGGGTGTTTCAGTTTATTGTTGCATAACTTTAAGATTCGATAGAACTTTTAAAATTAATGCATAAAGTCTATATAAACAAGGGTCGAAAAATGCGTGGCTTCTGAAATACAGGGTGTTTAAATTTACTTTCTAAAATAGTTTTTTTTTAAATATTTCGAACAATATTTGATGTATAACAGTGAAAATTGGTGTACAAGGGTTTCTTGGTACGACAAAACGAACCATGGGCATAGTTTTACTGTAGCCGCTAGAGGGCGCTCTCTACTGCACCTGTAATGTATTAAAATGACCGAAAACCTTTTCTTAGTGCAATTTTTTGCTTTTTGAACAAAAAAACTCATCCTTCGCACTTTTCAACATAAAAAAGCTCTCCTGTGAGTTTTCGTTATAGTTAGCCGTTTTTGAGATTTTTCGATTTTCAAGGTTCGATGCATTTTTAATTATTTATGGGAAAATAATATTTTTTTTACATTTTCGATTTGGACATTAGAAGTAATTAAGATGATCGTTTAGATTGTGTTTTTAAACACAGCAATAATTTCTAACTCCAAATAAACACAGAAAAACAGAATATTCATTTGTTTAATTTTCCAATATTATTTTTAACAAATTAAATTAATTATTTACAACTAAAATTCTATTGGATAGTTAGGACAGACATACAAAATCTAAAGTAGTTGCTCGAAATGTAAACCCAATTGTTCAATACACAATTCACATCTACGAATGATCGAACGTGGCATAGCATTATTCAAATAAGGCCTTGTTTCACCACATGCATACCTGATTCTGTCTATTAGCATATCTCTTGTGGTTACGGGAGTCTGGTACACTTTTTCTTTTAGAAATCCCCACACAAAGAAATCTAATGGATTTAGGTCAGGGGATCGTGGAGGCCAGGCGACTGGTCCTCCACGTCCGATCCATCTTTCTGGATAATTTTCGAAACTAACTATTATCGAATAATGAGCTGGACAACCATCAAGCTGGAACCAGGCCAATCTTCTTAAATCTAACATAACATCATCCCACATATTTGCATGTTCAGCCTTTAAAAAAAAACGAAGGTCGCAGCAAGGTTAACCTTGCAGGCAAAAGGTAGGGTCCAAATAGTCGATTACGGTAGATACCAATCCACACGTTCACACTAAATCCATGCTGACATTCTCTTTCCCGACTGCATGCGGATTTTCATGCGACCAAATATGTTGATTATGAAAATTTACCACTCCACGTCTAGTGAAGCATGACTCATCGGTCCATAAAACGTACTTAAAAACTCCCTATTATTATCAGTTCTATCAAGAATCCACTGACAAAATGTGATTCTTCGTTCTCCGTCCCCTGGCTGTAGTCCTTGCACAGGTTGCAAATGGTAAGGACGTCTATGGTCATTTCCAAGAACACGGTGAACATGGCTTGCTGAAATTCCCAAGGCACCAGAAACTCTCCTAACACTTGTGGTCGGATCTCTATCAAACTCACGCAGAATCATACGGGTAAATCTGCGCTGACGAACATTTATGTTTTGATCCCTTTGCAGATTTCCAAAACCATTTTCAATTATTTGGCGATGCACTCTTACAAATACTGAGCGAGTTGGATGTCGTCTGTTTGGAAATCTTCGTGCGTATTCTCTGGCTGCTTTTGCTGCGTTTCCATTTACAAAGCCATACACAAAATGAATATCTGCTAACTCTTGATTGGAGAATAAAAATGGAATTTTTATAAAACTTCCAAAAAAAAAACAGGTACAAGAAACTAAATTTCGTGCATTCACAATTGCAAAAAAACGTTTCAGGTGTCAACTAACTGTCAACTAATTGACGTTTAACCTTATTCTGCTTTCAACTTCAAAAATATTCACAGGCACAGCCTACTTCTAAAAATTATCGAGATACTGACTTTTTAACGTTATTTTATCATAAATAATTAAAAATGCATCGAACCTTAAAAATCGAAATATCTCAAAAACGGCTAACTATAACGAAAATTCACAAGAGAGCTTTTTTATGTTGAAAAGTGCGAAGAAGTTTTATTCAAAAAGCAAAAAATTGCACTAAGAAAAAATTTTCGGTCATTTTAATACACTACAGGTACAGTAGAGAGCGCCCTCTAGCGGCTACAGTAAAACTATGCCCATGGTTCGTTTTGTCGTACCAAAAAACCCTCTTATACCAATTTTCACTATTATACATCAAATATTGTTCGAAATATTTAAAAAAAAACTATTTTAGAAAGTAAATTTAAACACCCTGTATTTCGGAAGCCACGCATTTTTCGACCCATGTTTATATAGACTTTATGCCTTAATTTTAAAAGTTCTATCGAATCTTAAAGTTATGCAACAATGAACTGAACCACCCTATAAGTGTTGTTGGTAGCTGGCTAAACGAAGTCTGAAATCCTTTTCTAGCAAACAATATTACACATTTTGTAATTTCAACTAATTTCACTGAGCTAACACTAGAGGCATCTTCACATACAACATTCTCAGTGCCAGAGTTATCAGAAACCAATCAATCCTGATAAAGCCGTGGATATTCCTTTGGGCGGCATGCGGTGGCAGCCTGGGCGGCAGCAAGTTGGGGCGCTGGGCGGGCGTATCCATTAGGAGGGCTTCCGGCACCATGGCGGCGTCTTACCTCACTTCCGGAACTTGGCCTCCGGTCCTGCCGAATAATTCACCGCCAACTTGCCACTTTAAGCCTTAATGAATAGGTAATTAGTTGATATTTTGCTCGGCTTCCTCTTGTCCGTGCGGACCTACCAACCTAAGTCCGTCCGCAACCCGCAACTATAGCTGTGCACACGTATACAGGGTGAACTAGCAAATAATAGTGTCAAGATACTAATTTCACGAAACAAGAAGTTCACGTTGCTTTCACTAAAAATTTAAAAAAGCCACCATACCATATCACATTATACGTACTTTACATTTTCTGCTGTCTAATGTCTTCTTGGCTTTCTCCATCAAGTGCAGATGGTCCATGTTTTAGGAAAATTATTGAATGAGACGAGTTTCTCCAGATTTGGTGTTTTGTAGTTAGAACCGGCAACATGTAGTCTTAACGCAGTACAATCCTGTGAGGTATCGGAAACTCGCAAAAACAATTACAGTATGTAGTTATAACCGATTGAAAACTTGCCGTGCAGGAAAAAAAGATGCCGTTGTATGTAAAAAAGATGATCGTCACCGAAACTAGTAGCTACTGCAACAATTTACCATAAACCAATCTGCGATGAAAGAAATAAACGTTAAGTAATCATTTTTAAGCAGGTACCATTAATTTTGTTTTGTTTGTCCTATATTCTTTTGAATAAAGATTTTTTGGTTAATTATTTTTTTCCTGCCTCAATTCTGTGTTTGAGCTATTGAGGTTAGAGAATCACCTTTTTCTCATATTCTAGGCCCTGTGTAATAATTTTCCTGTTAAGGTAGTTCTCATATTAGAACAGGTCGTGAAACCTAAGACATTTTGCTGGTTAATCGACCCTTAGATTTTAGATATGACAAAAGGCTCACTTTTTACCTCAGTATCTCGAATTCAGGCATGGACGTTAATACACGAAAGATGTTTAAAATCATAAGGAGAACCCCAAAATACAAAAAATGAAATCAAAAAACGTTTCGTCTGCTTTCACCTTTTTTTATTTAGAATTTAACTTTTTTTCAATTTCTTATGATAAGGAATCTACGGTACTCCGTCAGATCTTTGACCCAGTCGAGTTTAGGATTCTTAAAACTTTTAAATTCACTTTCCCATGTGCCCTTCGGTCATTTTGCCGCTGAATGTGATTTTTTTGGATGAACAAATGGATTGGAATCAAAATATTCCCGAATTCTTTCATTTTTTTCACCATCGACTAGAATGGGTTCTAGAAACAATCGGAATAGATATAGATATTTCAACCATCAAACATTTTTTTTGAATTACCTGAGGAACAAAACAAAAAGAATCGTACAAAAGTCGAGCCATTTTTCAATATGAAAAAATTGAAAAATCTATTCATAGTCTCAAAGGTATTGAGATCTTACTAAATATTTTTGACTACTAAGGAAAGTGTTCTGAGTTCTGAGAATCCTCTATTTTTTCACTTTTTTACTACGTCGAAAAAGTAACAACAAGAATAAGTCTTCTGTATTTTTGCTATTTTTTCGTTTTATTTACCTTAATGTCAATGCGGCAATTGTGGTTTTGCCAAAAAAACAAGACCGCATCAAGTAGACTAGAAAAGTTAGCGACATATTTTCATTCAGGGACGAAATGTAGTAAAAACTGCGAAACAATGGTGATAACCTGGTTTAAAAAAGTATATGAACCATAAGATCATTTTTGATTACTAAAAACCTTTAGATATGTTCAAAAACTGTGGTATCATTTTTTAATAATTAATAAATAGTGCTAGAGCTTAGAGAGACGTATATTTTTTCCCCAAAGTGTTATTTCCAGTATCGAAAAGTAAGTTAAATTTTTACTTCGCTTGCCTGCTGGCGTGGAAGTGTTGTAATCGAATTCGAAAATAGAATACTCCATTTTTTTGACGTTTATAAATTCGAAGAATTGGCAATTATTGAAAAGGGGGGGAAGAGAGGATGAAGACGTGTGAATGTGAAAGAAACGATCGATTTCATTCATATGAAGGTTGGATTGAGAATGATGGAATGTGGGATTCGTCGAACACAGGTTAACATCAGAGAGTAAAAAAAGCTCTTTCAGAAATTTATCGTACATTTAGTATTACAGTACACGCAGTATCGTACATCGTACTGTACTTGAAATTACCATACAAAACGATAATTATCGTACGTCTGGCAGCGCTGAGTTCCAGCATCATGGCTGGCGCTATGGCATGCTTGACTGATGTGGTTTACCATAGCTATCAGATGGTCGATGCGTTCGGTAGAACAGGAAAGATACTTATAGGGTGATCGAATGTGTAAGAACTATGAGCTAATTGTGTAGGCCCGTTTAGAATGACCTGATCCTTTTGTTATGCATGTCTGTAGCTAACGTTTTCCTTAGAGGGGACAACCGATGACATCGTTGCGTGGGAAGTGTTAAGTCAACATACTTGGCTCCATTTTATATTCCTTATAAAGAACTCACTTGAGGATTTTCATTGACCCATTCCAGAATCACCCTGTATTTCGTACATATTGCTAGATATACGAGTATACCATTGAGCCGTCTTGGGAGCCATTACAAGACCCTACCCGGGCCAACTTTGTGCTATTGTTCCGCTAAGGAAAGGATTTCAATTGAATTAAGGACTAATCAGAGGAGATTATTATGGATCGATCGGGACTTCTACGCGGCTACTGGCCCTTTGCTCCTAAGGGACCGCTGTTACCTTCTTCCTTAGTCGGTTAATAGACTAGTGTAATGTTAGGATATTATTCATCTTCGGGACTGGGTGTGGAACTTCAGGGCCACACGATGATACTGTTCCAAACTATAGTTCGTGTTTATACAATAGCTTTTAGGGCACCTTGGGATATATTAGAACTTGCTTAAACACTGTTTGCACCTGCGGTAGTGTTATAGTCTACAAATCGTTATACATGTGGAAGGATTTTTGAAAAGAACTTTTATTTATTTTTGTGAGGCCAACCAGAGGGACACAGATCTTGATAGTAGTTTGAAAAAAGTATTACCTACGTGGAAATATGTTAAAAAGTGGTAACTCAGGGATCAGTGTCAAGCTAAACATACCATTCACCGGCCAAAAATGACGTTTTGCACTGAAAATGAGCATATCATCTTATCACTTATGACCATGACCTAATGTTTCTTTATATTAATCCTATATACCGTTAGTAGTAGAAATTGGTGTTGGTATGTTTGGTGTTAATATTCGTGTCAAAAATATACAGTCACTCTAACCAATATATTTACCAGGTGGCAACTACAAAACGGCTAATTGGATATGCCTATATATTCAATTTAAGCTAAAATTGAACTACCAAAGGGTAATTTTACATCCATCACCTGTTCTTGACCAATAGTTTGTTGAAGTTTAACGGTGCAGTTTCAGAGAAGTGTCTAGTTCTTGGTCACTCAGGAAGTTGATGTAAGATTAAGACAGTGTATAATTTGGTTCAAGATGGTGGAGAACTTAGTTAGTGCATATATCGTAGTCAAAGTTTCACTTCTGATCACTGAGAGTATGGTGAAGCTTCGACAAGCAAAGTTTGTTCTGTTATGACATGTAAAGAAGTACGATCATCTGAAAGCAGGTTTATTCGTTAATATAATTAATATTATAGTTTATAGAATTGTAGTCGTATCAACTCATTTCATACAATAAGATCGTATCCATTATTGCGATTGAATCGATCACAACAGTCTACAGTTCGACACTAATGGCATCTCTCTCTGTCACTCTTTCCTTCGCTTTCTGTAGTTGAATGTTATATTTCTTATTTCTATGGTTTATGCTTATTTCAAAGGCTACCGGTGTTGGATGTCTTTTGTATAGGTACAACAGTATATCGGCTGATTGATATCTCCCGCTGTAGGGATGTTTGAAACCGACCGACAGGTATACGGAATTGATGGACAGTAATTAAAAACGGATGATGATGCCAGATTGATCCTTTTGTGCGACTATATGGGATAATGCTATAATGAAGGCGTATCCAAAACATACAAGTAATATACGAGTTCTTGTTGTCCTGCGTCAGAGTGACGATGAAAGCAACTAGTTATAGCAAATGCAAATGGGCAATTTAATTGATTAGAATAAATTCAAATGTTCAAACGGCTTTATCGATAAGACTTCAGAAAATATGCTTGGTGATACAAGAAACACTCCTACTGCAGAAAAAAGGAGAGCTCCGAAATAAAGGTTCTTTCATATCTTTACACAATCAACTGTGGCATCTATTGGAGGTAGAAGATGAATGTTTTTTAAATAATTTCGCAGTATCAAACTAACCTCGGTCTGTTATCGGAAAATGATAAATATAAGTTCTTCGAAGAAAATTTCAGAATATTCAAACCAAAGTTGGCTCAACGATGCTGTGAGAAACTCATTGGCGTAGAATATTCATCAGGAGTCAAAGAATCTTATATTCAAATCTGGTTTAGCTTCCACAAAAAACACTTTTGTCTGTGGTGGCTCTACATGTACAAGACATTGGCGCTTTATCCGCTCCTTACATGCATTTTTCTCCATTCATTATGTATATTGGTGGAGCCGTCTTGGGAGCCATTACAAGACCCTACCCGGGCCAACTTTGTGCTATTGTTCCGCTAAGGAAAGGATTTCAATTGAATTAAGGACTAATCAGAGGAGATTATTATGGATCGATCGGGACTTCTACGCGGCTACTGGCCCTTTGCTCCTAAGGGACCGCTGTTACCTTCTTCCTTAGTCGGTTAATAGACTAGTGTAATGTTAGGATATTATTCATCTTCGGGACTGGGTGTGGAACTTCAGGGTCACACGATGATACTGTTCCAAACTATAGCTCATGTTTATACATACATACAATAGCTTTTAGGGCACCTTGGGATATATTAGAACTTGCTTAAACACTGTTTGCACCTGCGGTAGTGTTATAGTCTACAAATCGTTATACATGTGGAAGGATTTTTGAAAAGAACTTTTATTTATTTTTGTGAGGCCAACCAGAGGGACACAGATCTTGATAGTAGTTTGAAAAAAGTATTACCTACGTGGAAATATGTTAAAAAGTGGTAACTCAGGGATCAGTGTCAAGCTAAACATACCATTCACCGGCCAAAAATGACGTTTTGCACTGAAAATGAGCATATCATCTTATCACTTATGACCATGACCTAATGTTTCTTTATATTAATCCTATATACCGTTAGTAGTAGAAATTGGTGTTGGTATGTTTGGTGTTAATATTCGTGTCAAAAATATACAGTCACTCTAACCAATATATTTACCAGGTGGCAACTACAAAACGGCTAATTGGATATGCCTATATATTCAATTTAAGCTAAAATTGAACTACCAAAGGGTAAGTTTACATCCATCACCTGTTCTTGACCAATAGTTTGTTGAAGTTTAACGGTGCAGTTTCAGAGAAGTGTCTAGTTCTTGGTCACTCAGGAAGTTGATGTAAGATTAAGACAGTGTATAATTTGGTTCAAGATGGTGGAGAACTTAGTTAGTGCATATATCGTAGTCAAAGTTTCACTTCTGATCACTGAGAGTATGGTGAAGCTTCGACAAGCAAAGTTTGTTCTGTTATGACATGTAAAGAAGTACGATCATCTGAAAGCAGGTTTATTCGTTAATATAATTAATATTATAGTTTATAGAATTATAGTCGTATCAACTCATTTCATACAATAAGATCGTATCCATTATTGCGATTGAATCGATCACAACAGTCTACAGTTCGACACTAATGGCATCTCTCTCTGTCACTCTTTCCTTCGCTTTCTGTATAGATCGACCAGCCAAAGATTGCTAGGGACGAAAGGGGGAAATGCGATGAAAAAACCTTACCATTAGACGATTTTATATGGAGTCATAGGCGGAGATCGGAGAGACTTGAATTATTAATTGAATTTATATTTTATTACAACTGGTAGTATTAATATTTTTTTGCGATTCATAATGACGTGATACCAAACATACATTATAAGAAATAAATATACACAAACACTGAATATTGAGAACAAAATAAATATATTTTTTAGGCAACAAGTAATATTCCTATGTACGCATTATGATTGAACAGCAAAACAAATTATGCATTCTTCTAAAATAGAATACAACAAGTCAAAAATATCTGACTGAATAGAAAAATATAGGAAAACAAAAAGTAATTTCTTGATGAAATAACCCATAAACAACACATAGAATTAGACTTTCTACTGAGATACTAAAAGCCACAAACCAATAGTATAATAAATGAATATCTAAAAATTCTAAAAGGTAGCCAATCTAGTATAGTTTCAATCCTGATTAGAGTCATGATCACTGTCTGAGGAACTGTCATTGCTATCACTTTCACCTCCTATGTTGATTATTATTTCTTCCTGTATTTCTTGAATGAGACTGTCTTTTTCCCAATATTCATCTTCAATTTTTATAACATGTCCAATAACCTTTTGCCAGTCACTGGCACTTACTGAAGCGATGGCCTTATTAGAAATTTCATCTAGTTTTTTTATAGTAAATTCGCCGCTTGTATTATGGCTTCTAATGAAAAATTTTACTTGTGCCCAAATCATCTCTATGGGATTAAACTGACACATATAGGGTGGCGTTCGAAGTGGGGTGTGTCCGAAACTTCTTATTAAATTATCTATCTTATAATTTTTCTCATCAGATGGTGGCCTATGTAGACAAGCTATTTCATAAAGCTCCATTTTTTTAGCATTAGGATCATGCTCTATACCTTTTTTGCTCAACCACGTGATGATGTCTCTTTTTAGAGAAGATCTAGTTGGAGGCTTGTCTTCCAAAGCTGAATGGTAAGGTGCATTATCCATTATTATAATACTATTAGGAGGAATGTTAGGAAATAGTTTTTCAGTAAGCCACTTCGTGAAATTTTCTTGGTTCATTTGACCGTGATAATCACCAGTGGCACAGCCAGCCTTGAAAATGAGACAGGCTCCAGGAACAAAACCATCTTGCGAACCCGCATGAACAATTATAAGTCGTCCTGGAAATGAATAAATAGCCTCATTTTAGTGTTATTTTAAGTTTGCCAACACCTTTTTGAATCACTATGTATAAAAAACATATTTTTGAGAAAAAAATACTTGCAAGGGATTATGTATTCAATTAGACAAATTAAATGAGCACTTATTAAGAATATTCCAAAATTGAGAAAAATGTATAATAAGCAAAATCGAGGTGAAAGAAACTTTATTACCTGTAG
This sequence comes from Acanthoscelides obtectus, assembly GCA_963669975.1. Lineage (NCBI taxonomy): Eukaryota > Metazoa > Arthropoda > Insecta > Coleoptera > Chrysomelidae > Acanthoscelides > Acanthoscelides obtectus. The sequence goes on along the minus strand of CAVLJG010000009.1, from coordinate 50,040,997 downwards.
AACTTATATTGCTCAGGACACCCATAATTTCTTCGCTTTGCCAGCATTTCTTGAAAGTGAGGTCATTATCAACCCAAGTTTCGTCCAAATAAATAATATGCCTTCCTTCTTCCCGGAACTTTTTAATAGACCTAAGATACTTGTATCGCCAATGTAAAATACTGGGTCTTTCCATTAGTAATTTCCTTTTGTTGTGGCATTTACGCCAGTAAAATCCTTTTGCTTTTAAAAGCAGCCTCAACGATTCTTTACCAAATGGAAATTCCATTTCTTCCTTCAGTTTGATTAGAAGTTTACTACAAGTAGGTACCACTTTAAAATCACAGTAAAATTTTTCTATCATTCTCCGAATAATGGAAAAATCGACTCCATCAATTTTTTGGATCACAGAAGGGCGTGATCTCTTTTTTCCGGGAGAAGCTAAAGGCTGTGTGGAGGTTGCATTTTGCCTGTCTTTATCTTCTTTTCTAATTTTACTTATAGTTCGTTCACTAACACCCGTATAATATGCCGCCCTTGCATTTCTAGCTACCAGTGGATAAACGAAAGTATTGTTAGCCGCTTCTGCATCGCAAGCACGTATCACGTTTGCTATTATTTCCCTTGCCTGGCTGTGAATAACTTTCCCATGCTTGAATTCCATTATCACCACTAAACAGTAAATTATATTTTCAAAGTATTTGCCAACTGCCTACGCCTATGGGAGTAGGTTTATAAATGACCGTGCCATCGGCACGTTATTCTAGTTTCAGATAAGATAAGAGTTTTGGACCAATCAGCGACCGGATGTTTACCTGCGGCCTGGGTTTTCCAGCTACATTGCCAAATTCAGCGGAACAATTCTATATCTTAAATATGTTAATATGTATGGACCGCATTTTATGTAGAACATCTGACAACTTCGCAATTTTTTGTCCGCATTCTTTCGGCTTGCAATCTTTCGCTGGTCCAACTATAGTTGAATGTTATATTTCTTATTTCTATGGTTTATGCTTATTTCAAAGGCTACCGGTGTTGGATGTCTTTTGTATAGGTACAACAGTATATCGGCTGATTGATATCTCCCGCTGTAGGGATGTTTGAAACCGACCGACAGGTATACGGAATTGATGGACAGTAATTAAAAACGGATGATGATGCCAGATTGATCCTTTTGTGCGACTATATGGGATAATGCTATAATGAAGGCGTATCCAAAACATACAAGTAATATACGAGTTCTTGTTGTCCTGCGTCAGAGTGACGATGAAAGCAACTAGTTATAGCAAATGCAAATGGGCAATTTAATTGATTAGAATAAATTCAAATGTTCAAACGGCTTTATCGGTAAGACTTCAGAAAATATGCTTGGTGATACAAGAAACACTCCTACTGCAGAAAAAAGGAGAGCTCCGAAATAAAGGTTCTTTCATATCTTTACACAATCAACTGTGGCATCTATTGGAGGTAGAAGATGAATGTTTTTTAAATAATTTCGCAGTATCAAACTAACCTCGGTCTGTTATCGGAAAATGATAAATATAAGTTCTTCGAAGAAAATTTCAGAATATTCAAACCAAAGTTGGCTCAACGATGCTGTGAGAAACTCATTGGCGTAGAATATTCATCAGGAGTCAAAGAATCTTATATTCAAATCTGGTTTAGCTTCCACAAAAAACACTTTTGTCTGTGGTGGCTCTACATGTACAAGACATTGGCGCTTTATCCGCTCCTTACATGCATTTTTCTCCATTCATTATGTATATTGGTGGAGATTTTATGACCCATATTCATAAAAACTGTTAGCTTTGGGTGCACGCTCCCCCTGGGCAAAATGCAACTCTTCCGACTCACCCTTTTATTCTACGTGTCATACAGATTCTCATAGGACTTTGGTAAACGTTTACACAAAAACACGTCAATTTTTTCATTTTTTTGCAGGCTGAATATGATCTGTTTGCCTTTCGTCTCTACTACCGTAACCAACCGTATATAACATTGCTGCATGCTTTTAGCATACCATCAGTACGGTATAGCTCTAGTCAATTGGAGACAATGACGGAGAGCAAACAAAAGAAAATAAGTTAATTGACATATTATACTAACGTGCTAAGCACAGAGGGGGCATCTGCAGTTAACTTGAATCTGAGAAAAATGCGTTCGAAGTTCTGAATTTGGTTTACCAAATAACCAGAAATGGTTATTTCACGTTCACAGAGTTCATAATTATTTTATTTACATGAAGATAGTTGAATTTCCTGTAAATGTCATTTCATCAACTTAATCAAGCAGACATAGCCAATTAAAAAGAATGACTGGTGTTGAAATATTAAGCAAAATTATGAACTGATTGAACGGTATCTGAAATGTTTATGGCTAACTTGTGTTTGAGGTTAAACAAACACTAAAGCAAAAATGTGAAACTGATACTAAACGCATAACGACTTTAGGCGAGAAAGTATCTAACACAACAGAATGACATTTCAGTACATATGGCCCATATGACAATAATTGTAGATAGTAATAATAATTATTCACCAAAAGACAATGTGTAACAAATCGTATAGCGATTATTAAGTATGGAAAAAAGAATTCATGGCACCTACAGGAAGGTAAAAATGGATACACACTAAAAGCAATAATATGAAAAAGTAAGAGAATAGAACAAAGACAAACTCATGAAACTACATTACATAGAATATGAAGAAATCATCAACGCTATAAAAACATTAATCATCTAAAAATTTCTTTGAGGGAAAGCGTTGAGAAGCATTATACCTAGACAATCAGGGGCATACATGCCAATTATATATTTAATATATGGTACGTATAAATAATTACTTTGTCATCGACAGGGACCATGGACATCACTCACACTTGGCAGTTTACTAATATTTTTAAAAATATACACACACATTTCTAAAATAAGTAGGCTGGGAACGGTTACAATATAAAAAAATTTAAAAACCTCTTTACAAGGCTGTGCTAGGTAGACCTACCAGACATCTACTGCCCTCTGGGCTACAAAAACATCTTTTGAATTTGTGCTCATACTCTTGAAACACACACCTTAATGAAGTTTGCTACTAAGATGGGCATGTAGAGCAACAGCAGTTGATTACACCTCTGCACTGACCTTAAATTGTTCATCAAAAATGCTGCTGAGTGTAGCTTGGAGATTGGTGTTGGCAATGAAATCCCCAACTCAAACACGGATCTAAATACATACCTAGGAACTTTATAGTTTGGCAGCTATTTGTAATTATGGGGGAATCTGCCACCCGTAGGATCAAATTGTCACAATCTTTCTGTCTGTTATGGAACCTCATAGCTACTTTTTTTCTCCGTCAAGAGTAGTCCATTTCTATTAAATCATCCCTTGGTACGATGAATCGTGAGGATTTTTGTTCAAGTATTGACTGCATTTTGTTCGAACTTAGTACCAAAGATGTTGCTTAGCAGAACAGTATACCGAACTGATGATTGCTATAAAGCACGGAACAATGTTGTTAATAGTAGCAGAGATGGAAGGCAAATATATTCTGTTCAAATAAAAAATGGAGCTGCTGACCTATACCTAAGAGTACGTTGCTGATGTATTTCCTAATAAACACCTTCTCTGATCTAAACCTCTGTCACCCTGTGTAATACACGTAATCACCAAACCGAAATGAATTCCTTTTGAACTGCGTTCTCTCCCCTGTTGCCGCTCCAGGCGAAAACGATTTAAATTCTGATATTATTGTCGTTGTGTGTGAAATGAGACGGCGATTCTATGACTACAAAGTGAAGTCATTTCGCTGTAACTAAATAAACGGAAAATTGTGTGAGTGTGTGTGTATATTTCCAACCCCTCTTTCTGCGACACGTATTCTAATGCGCTTAAGCACTAGGCACCAGATTTCGTTTGGTGTGCCCTTAGGAACAATAGGGGTGGCGTTTACTCCATTCGATGCGATACGATGAGATCTTTGCATAACCGTGATGACACTTGTTTATAGAACAGATCTTTTCGTTTTCCGTGGTGGGTCAAAACTGTTAATATACATAAATCGGGTGTAAAGGTACGGAGTTGAGTGGTAAAAGGTGTCCGGGTATCAATTGAACCCCCTCTAACTTCTTTAGATAACCTTCTAGAAGAAAAAGCTTTATAAAGAAGTTATAGGGTCTAATATGACGTGTCTTATGTAATATCTTTTGTTTTTTGTATAACAGGTGTCAGAAAAGGGCTATCGAATAAAGTTTTATTTTTTTTAAATGGAATACCTTGAATATTTTAAGTTAAAATGATGAGTCGCTTTTTTAGAATTCTAAATATTTATGGTTTGTTGAACGTATTTTTATTACTCTAGTAAAAACTTGAAGTATGTGTGTAATTTAATCATATGTATTCCGGCCCTACAACAGATTGCATAGGCGGCTAGAAGCAAACTGGTTCAAACTCGGATACACACGAATAAATGAAATAAAAAACCTTTTGGCCAAACTGATGAAAATAAGTATGATAATCAGAAAACATGGACTTGTAAACAAAAAATAAAAGGAAACACTTCATTATAGATCCTACAACTTTTTTGGGCAACTTTTTCTTTCGGAAGATCATATAAAACAGTTAAAGCGGTCAATTTATAGAGAGACTCGCAATATTCAGTATTTCCGGGAATAGACAAAAGAAACTGAATTTTCCTAAAATTGTTTTTTATTTTTTCCTGACTTTATTTGATATGGTTCTGAAAAGCGAACAAAGAAGAGATTCCATCGCACGCAACTGGTTAATACACAAATGTTTTACATGGTCATTATGCCTAATATTCAGAGTTATTATATACTAAGTGACATATAAATCCGAACACCCAGTTTAAATGATTTTATTTTAATAAAAGTTTGTATAAGTACTTAATGAAGCATAATAAGTAAATGATAAAAATTTCAAAATGATTGCACTGCTTTAAAGCCCTTTGATCTTTAATAATGTGTGGATGCACCCTGATGTGCTACGCATTCTCCAACGCGCCAACGCATGCTTCTGATCAGGTGGTCAATGTCCTCCTGTGGTATCTCATTCCAGGCAACCACCAACTCCTCTCGAAGTGCTTCTACAGTCTGAGGAGGACGTTGCAAATTGAGCAATCTCCTACCCATCATATCCCACACGTGCTCAATTGGGGATAAGTCGGGAGATCTTGGTGGCCATGGTAACAATGTGACATCATTATGTTGAAAGAAGCCTATTGTGACTCTTGCAACATGTGGTCGGGCATTATCTTGTTGGAAAGTTGGATCTGCCAGGGTGTCAAGATAGGGTAAAAGATGGGGTTCTAGAACTTCGTGGATATAACGCTGCGCGTTCATGTTACCTCTGATGAAGATTGAAGGTGACCTGGAACCATAAGCTAAAGTACCCCAAACCATAACTCCAACAGTGTGATGAACATGTCTTTCAACAAAAAACTGTGGATTCCTCCTTTCCCACGTCGCCTTCTAACCCTGGCACGACCATCGTGCATGCCTAAACAAAATCGAGACTCGTCACTAAAGACAATACTGTTCCATTAATGATCCCAGAGTGACCGTTGTCTGCACCACTCAAGGCGATTACGTCGGTGTTTTCGAGTTAAAGGGAGGACCCAGTGTGGCCGGTATGAAAACAAGCCAAAACTTCTCATTCGTCGGTAAACACTTCGCATACCAATAGGTCTTCCGTGTTCTGCAAGCCATTCATTTGCAATGGACCTGGTAGTGGAGAAACGGTCCCTTAAGGCCAATAATCTTAGGCGGCGATCTTCTCGGTCTGTTGTTCTACGGCGGCGTCCAGTGCCCCTTGCTCTTTGCGTACGGCCTTCTCGAAGCCATGCCTGACAACACCTAACCACAGTGTCTACACTTCTTTGCACTCTAACTGCAATTGCCCGAAAAGAAAGTCCAGCTTCCCGAAGTCCCACTATACGGCCCCTATCAAACTCACTAAGTTGACGAAATCGTACAGGTCTCCGTACTCTAGGCATCGTAACCGATCGTAAAGGATGTCAAGAATCAAAATCCGTCAACGTTGATTCTTTACTGCGGCTGAAATATTCATTTTTAGAGCGTTAGTGAATTTAAAAAAAGCAGTATAAAAACCGGAATGTCCAACTAATGAGGCTGAAAATTTTTTCACTTGTTATTTACAGTAAGATAAATACATTCACCAACTTTTATTAAAATAAAACCATTTAAACTGGGTGTTCGGATTTATATGTCACTTAGTATAATTTCAAGATTGTGAATTCTAGTTTTCTAAAAAATACCATAAATATTGAGAATATTTTATTTTTTCTACTTATATAAAAGTGAGCAAAACTCAAACAGTTTTCCTTCTCAATCTTTGCCCTACAAAGTGAAAGATCTCAATTTACTTCACATCTTGAATATTTCTCAAAAATTATAAATCCGCAGTCATCCCAGCTACAAAGACAATGATATCAGAATTTAAATCGTTTTCGCCTGGAGTGATCCGGAAAGAAAACCTTCAAAAGGAATTCATTTCGGTTCGGTGATTACGTATATTATTTTTTATGCTAGGTTACGTCTGGTGTATCATTCCATTTGTTGTTGCGGTGCATTCTTTTCCCAGTGTGCAATTAGACTTGTATCTCGCCGCAAGGATAGAATAAGGAATTTTATACTTTATGCGTTTCAATTGTTTGTACCGGGGTGATACGCAAAAAGGGCATAACAAACCAAACCGACATTATACATTGCATATTTGTAAGATCGTACGCGTTCAGAGAATATTTTTGGATAATCTACATTTCAAGTGCTTAGTCGTATTTTTTCTGTTAAAGGCCGTATCGTCTGTCGTTCCTACAATTGTAGGACGCCTTTATGACTTCCCTGATTTTCATAGTATTTTCTGTCCTTCAGAAAGGCAGGGTATTTCTAGATTTCTACTGATTTGTGTAAGCGCTCTGTTTTAAGGTTATATTTTAATTTTTAATTCCCAGAAATTCCAAGCTGATAACTTCATTTTTGCCTACTGTTTCGTCAGCATAAAATTTCTTATGTGTCAAAAAGAGAACATAAACTCACTATAAAAGAGAGCTGACATTGACACGGACCAGTAGAAATCTATAAAAAAATCCAGCCTTTCAGGAAGAGAGAAGATTATGAAAATCCATAAAGGCATCCTGCAACTGTATTAGCGATTGACGATAAGTCGTACTCTTCTAACAACAGCTTTTTTGTACAAACCGCTTTATGGCAATATAATATCTGAATCTTAATTAACTAAAATTCTCTTTCAGCGTGACAATAGAAATTCGAGGGTATTTTTCACTATTTCCCTCGTCTTAATTTCCACCAATCTCAAACGCGCAGTTTTGAATTATGAATGGTTTCTAGAAAATTATCTGACAGCACCTGTCAGCAGTTTTGTCGAGTTTACCCGCGGCAAAACTTGACAGCTGTTGTCACAAAAAATTACAATACCTTTGATAACAAGTAATTATGGTCTCCTAGAACACCAGAAAACGACGCTAAACAATTTTTATGATTTTATTGTCAATAAATTTTGTCATCTTGTTTTCAAACAGTGGCAGAATAATCTGTTACTCATGAAATTGTCTTGTCAAATACCATTTGTGCATCCAATTTTTTCCTGTGTGTCTTCGACTCGGATCCTTGTTGCCGACAGCACTCATGCTTCTTGTTAAAATAATACTTAACAACGTGTTTTTTTTTTTGATTTTTTAAGATGCTCTTATGATACTACTTATCAACAAATCATCTGTTTCAATCATCTGTAACAACTTAACATCTGTAGCATTACTTTCTCTCCTAATCGGCTCGTTTACAAATCAATTTTGCAGATTATTTATAATAACCTTTTCGACTATTTTCTTATTCAATTATTTATTTTTTATACAGGGTGTTTCAGATTATTGTTGCATAACTTTAAGATTCGATAGAACTTTTAAAATTAATGCATAAAGTTTATATAACCATGGGTCGAAAAATGCGTGGCTTCCTAAATACAGGGTGTTTAAATTTACTTTCTAAAATAGTTTTTTTTGAATATTTCGAACAATATTTGATGTATAACAGTGAAAATTGGTATACAAGGGCTTTTTGGTACGACAAAACGAACCATTGGCATAGTTTTACTGTAGCCGCTAGATGGCGCTCTCTACTGTACCTGTAGTGTATTAAAATGACCGAAAATTTTTTCTTAGTGCAATTTTTTGCTTTTTGAATAAAAAACTGATTCTTCGCACTTTTCAACATAAGCTCTCGTTTTCGTTATAGTTAGCCGTTTTTGAGATATTTCGATTTTTAAGGTTCGATGCATTTTTAATTATTTATGAGAAAATAATATTTTTTTTACATTTTCGATTTGGGCATTACAAGTAATTAAGATAATCGTTTAGATTGTGTTTTTAAACACAGCAATAATTCCTAACTCCAAATAAACACAAAAAACAGAATATTAATTTGTTTAATTTTCCAATATTATTTTTAACAAATTAAATTAATTATTCACAACTAAAATGCTATTGGATAGTTAGGACAAACATACAAAATCTAAAGTAGTTGCTCGAAATGTAAACCCAATTGTTCAACACACAATTCACATCTACGAATGATCGAACGTGGTATAGCATTATTCAAATAAGTCCTTATTTCTATTAGCATATCTCTTGTGGTTACGGGAGTCTGGTACACTTTTTCTTTTAGAAATCCGCACACAAAGAAATCTAATGGATTTAGGTCAGGGGATCGTGGAGGCCAGGCGACTGGTCCTCCACGGCAGATCCATCTTTCTGGATAATTTTCGTCCAGCCAGTTTCTAACTATTCTCGAATAATGAGCTGGACAACCATCAAGCTGGTACCAGGCCAATCTTCTTAAATCTAACATAACATCATCCCACATATTTGCATGTTCAGCCTTTAAAAATTCCAAGAAGGTCGCAGCATTTAACCTTGCAGGCAAAAGGTAGGGTCCAAATAGTCGATTACGCTAGATACCAATCCACACGTTCACACTAAATTCATGCTGAAATTTTCTTTCCCGAACTGCATGCGGATTTTCATGCGACCAAATATGTTGATTATGAAAATTTACCACTCCACGTCTAGTGAAGCATGACTCATCGGTCCATAAAACGTTACTTAAAAACTCCCTATTATTATCAGTTCTATCAAGAATCCACTGACAAAATGTGATTCTTCGTTCTCCGTCCCCTGGCTGCAGTGCTTGCACAGGTTGCAAATGGTAAGGACGTCTATGGTCATTTCTAAGAACACGGTGAACATGGCTTGCTGAAATTCCCAAGGCACCAGAAACTCTCCTAACACTTGTGGTCGGATTTCTATTTAACTCACGCAGAATCATACGGGTAAATCTGCGCTGACGAACATTTATGTTTTGATGCCTTTGGAGATATCCAAAACCATTTTCAATTATTTGGCGATGCACTCTTACAAATACTGAGCGAGTTGGATGTCGTCTCTTTGGAAATCTTCTCTGGCTGCTTCTGCTGCGTTTCCATTTACGTATACAAAGCCATACACAAAATGAATATCCGCTAACTCTTGATTGGAGAATAAAAATGGCATTTTTATAAAACTTACAAAAAAACAGGTAAAGGAAACTAAATTTCGTGCATTCACAATTGCAAAAAACGTTTCAGGTTTCAACAGACAACAAAACTAACTGTCAACTAATTGACGTTTAACCTTATTCTGCTTTCAATTTTAAAAATATTTGCAGGCACAGCCTACTTCTAAAAATTAACGAGATACTGACTTTTTAACGTTATTTTATCATAAATAATTAAAAATGCATCGAACCTTAAAAATGGAAATATCTCAAAAACGGCTAAATATAACGAACATTCACAAGAGAGCTTTTTATGTTGAAAAGTGCGAAGAATCAGTTTTTTTGTTCAAAAAGCAAAAAATTGCACTAAGAAAATTTTTTCGGTCATTTTAATACACTACAGGTACAGTAGAGAGCGCCCTCTAGCGGCTACTGTAAAACTATGCCCATGGTTCGTTTTGTCGTACCAAAAAACCCTTGTATACCAATTTTCACTGTTATACATCAAATATTGTTCGAAATATTTAAAAAAAACTATTTTTGAAAGTAAATTTAAACACCCTGCCACGCATTTTTCGGCCCATGTTTATATAGACTTTATGCATTAATTTTAAAAGTTCTATCGAATCTTAAAGTTCTGCAACAATAAACTGAAACACCGTATAACATTACTAGTTTTTTTTTTCTATGAAACAGAATGCCTGTCTACCAAACATTGCTTCACTCGAAAGCAGTCACAAAATCAAACTCCAAGCACCAAGCTTGCCGTCAAGTAAGTGAAGACAAATTGTTGACACTACTTTTGGATAGGTTAGAGTTAGTAGGTTTAGTGAAAATCTCTTCTGATCTGAGTTGTATCAGGCATAAACATTGTGAATACTCCACAGACATCACATTTCAAATCAAAAACGTAGGTACAACTTAATATTTTTTGCTTGAAAACATAAAAAGGATAACTGTGGCGGCAGTCCACATATGAATGTAGTGCAATAAAAAAATGAAGAAAATAATCGCCTCGGTTATTTTGATGACTTCCTTTAAACAAGACATCTCCTTTTCAATATACGAATTTCTTCGAATCTGAGAATAAGGCATGAGTATCGTCTAAATAATGCTGTAGGTAAGCAGCATTATCCTTTTGATGCACTTTGTATAATGTTAAGCCTTCAGCAACCTCACCGTGCTTTCAGGGTAACATTTTTTGATCGTAAATTTTTATCATTTCGGCATATAGAATGGGTTAGATACCAAATTCCTTCAAAACAGTTATTGGAATAGGATTGTTTTTCTGATGCAATCAAATGACGAAACATTATGCCATGCTGTTCATGCTTAACGTACATTTTCTGTCAACATATTTATATGCTACGCAATTATTGTTTTCTCAAAATTTCGTAAATACAGCATCAACGCCTTCCTTCTCGATGAGAGAGAATTTATCGTGTTTTCTTTGACCACTTGATAAGTTGAAACTAATGCGGTCTGTTTTTAAAAAAATGGATGGTTGTTTTTTGGTCTCAAAAATTAAGAACTACAGTGCTAAACATGGAAATTTTATCACCCTCGTATACACAATCGTACAAATAAATGTAAAATGAGAGGTTCAAGCACAGCAATAAAATATGAAAATGTAAAAACGTGCTGCCCCTTGGGGTATGCAGATGTGATAAAACTGTTACACATGAAAACGTGCTATTATTACGAAACGTTTTAAAAATATATGGATTAGTGGTTCGGTGATGTATCGCTGTCATTAAAAAGCTGCATTACCCTTTATTTCCAATTTTAATTCTATTATGTCGTTTTTCCATATGGGTTTACTGAAACTCTATCAATCTGTGTATTGGCATTTATAGCTGAACACCGCATTCATTACATTAATATTGCTATGGTATAGTGCGTAACTTGTTCAATAACTACACGTCCCTTCTTCGGTCATGATATAAGGAGCATAGCCACTTGCTTCATATGTGTGTGTGTGAACCAAGTCATTGAAAATATTGAGTCAAGTTGATCTACTTAGTAGCCCCTGTAATCATGCTTACATTTGTTCTAAAGAAAAAATTTGCCCATTCGCAACAGTTGGCAGAACCCACAGGAGTCCCATCACTCCGTGACATAAAAAAATGGGGACCTATGGGTTGGGTTTTGAAGTAAATAAAGATTTATCTAAAGGAAAAGCTGGCAGATTATTTCGCAGCCTTGTTGTTGTTCGCAGCAATTGTTGGTACTGGTTAGTTTCCGTTGCACAATTTCGACTAACTATAGTAATAATTATAATAATAATTATAACGCTAAGAATAAATGTGTGGCGATCTCCAGCTTGGCGGTTCCAGTGATTCAATACAGTATTGGGATAGTAGACTGGAATAAGGATGAAATACGGAAGCTAGACACAAAAACTAGGAAACACCTAACTATTCACGACTTATTGCATCTTCGTACAGATGCTGATAGAATATGCACTCCAAGATGGGAAGGTTGAAGAGGTTTCGTACACATAGAATCGACATTTACTACTACTCTCATATTAATGTCCAAATACATAACGTTGAAAAAGGATGATAAACTCATAAAATTTGCCTATGACTCTAAGGAAAAAAGAAATATCCCGGTTGTTGCCTGATGTGCCTGAATATCACAGTGCTGAGAGTAGAGGTACAAGAGGTAAAAGTATGAACGTAGTGAAAGAAACAAGCAATCGGTGTAAACAAAAACTCAGGAATGAAATCATGCGGAAATGGATAAACAAACCTTTACATGGACCATACGTAAGAGAAGCACAGAGAGCAAATGCATCAAACACTCACATGGAATTGGTTGAAGATTGGTGAAATGAAAGGAGAAACCGAAGTTCCTATAACTGCATTTCAAGACCAGACCCTAGCTACTAAGTATTACAAAACTAGAATCTTGGGCAGTCCTAATGACTTTAAATGCAGGATGTGCGAAGACATAACAAAACAGTGCAACATATTGTATCAGGATGTCCAATACTAGCAGCAAAGGAATATCTAGATATGCATAGTTCTGGCTAGCCACTTGCACTGAAACATAATATGTAGGCATTTCAATATATTGATAAATGGTACCTTCATCAGCCGGAACCCGTAGTCAATACCCCTGATGTTACATTCATCTGGGACATGCAAATACAAACAGATAGGCAAATTCCAGCAAATAAGGAGGATATTGCAATTAAAGATAAACAAAAAAATGTGTATGCCCATAGGTGTTGCAGTCCCATTGGGTTATAACCTAATTGAGAAGGGGGCCGAAAAGATGACTATGTACAAGGTTTTACAGATAGAGGTCCAACGGATGTGGGAAATGAAGACCAAAGTAGTGTCGATTGTCATAGAAGCAACGGGTTTGATAACAAAGAACCTATCCGAGTTGGTAACAGAAACATGTGGAAAGCATAAGCTACGTTTACTACAGAAAACAATGATCCTAAAAACAGCACACACTATCAGAAAGGTACTCACTTAAGGAAATAAATATCGCACCCTAGGGCTATGGTATGTTCCCGGTGCCTATACTGCTCACTATTGTTTACCTTCCAATAGGGAAGTGAGGAAAGGTGAGAATTATAATAATAGTTATACTAACGATAATAGGTCAATAGGTCATAGGTGCTATTACACAGGAATATGTTTGTTCAAGTTAGTTAAAGTGAGACATAGAGCAAGTAAAAACAATAGACAATGCGTAACTAAGTCTAACATGAAACACAAAGTGGCAAGAAAAGGTAAAAAAGTTAATAACACCAAAGTTAAATTTTGATGAACAATAGCGACGGTTAACAAATTACAAAGGTAAATAAATACAATAAAAGTTATGCCAGTATGAAAAAATTGAAGTAAAGGAATTCTTCAACGTCAAAAAAAAGGTTCAGATTAAGGAAGCATTTCATAGTTTTTCCAGGTTGTTCAACATAGGGAGAATGTATTTTGTTTGGCAATAGATTGTAGAATTTTAGCCCATGGTAGTTAACAAGATTTCTAGTTTTGGAAGATAGAAGCAAGCATAGATGTATACAATGTACCTCAAATTTGACATGTATCTAACACATCTTCTCTGTAAGCCAATAAATCTGGCCATGTGTGGAGAATGACCCCCTGCCAGTATGGCGTAAATCTGATCAGTAGTGTTTTCTAAGACATATGATTGCCAATCAGAGGCCTAACTCGTTCATCTGGCATGCCTAAAACGTAGTAGTTGTAACGGAAGAAACTTCAAAGAAGCAAAATCTGATGACATATCGGTAAACAAGTTGTCACCGTACCACATCGATGTATAAGAGATCTGAGGTAGCTGGTTAAGGAAATCTCGCCTATCAGTTGAATTTTTTTGAAGGGCACCAAGTACAGAGCATAGTCGCAACAGCAATACCTACATCTAAATGTTTCCAAGTCGGGACATGTATGGGTCTTGTACGGAACGAGGATGACAACAATCCTGTACACCAAATTGCTGCGTCCCTGCGTCCGTCATTTTCCAGAAAAAAATTCGCTACCTAGTCTTCTATCTCTCTACTGAGATTTGGCACTTTTTGTGTATAAATACTAAGTACTGTCATTCAAAAAGTTGAGAACCAGATAACAAGAATTGAGTGTAAACAGGGAAACTCCTGGGAAATTACTTCTCCACACTAACGCCGCACCGCGTCCTGCCAGGACATTACTGCACAAGCGCAAGTTCACGGAAACCCAATCCTTTCTGGATAAACGGCAGCAAAACGTAGGTCTTCCTTTGCAACAAAGAACCAATCAACAAAATGACTAATATAAGGAGTTCAAAAGTTTAAACCCTGGAATACGAAATCGAAAACGAATTATTCAATCCCAATTTATTTTTTTTAAGGAGATACCGCATTCCAAAAAATTTGCAAAGAACTCATTAATAACGGCAGTTATTACTAACTGCAGTTATAGTTTGATAGTTTGTGGTCACTGTTCCCATGCCAAACGTTCTTCCAGTTGTGAGAGTGATTTTTAAAAAAAGTTACCAAGAGGATGCTCATAAATAACAAATCAATTACATTTGTCTTCTTATACTTACTAAGGTAGTATGGAGTATTGCTCCTATGCCCAAAGTATTCAAATCAAACTATTCTTGTATTTTTTATACATAGTATCTGAATATAAAATATTCACAATTATGCAGGGTTTTCCAATTTTGACCCAAATATCAAAGTTGATTTTCTTTACTGATTTTTTGTTTCCATGGATGATGTGACTCGTTTGAATAAAGAAATAGCCAATTGCTTGACATATACAATACCGAGCAAAAGTAGAGAGACATTTTATTTTTTTAAAGATTTTATTAAACTATTAAAGTAAACCGAACACTTATGTCTTATTATAACTTAATGTAACATGTAGGTGTAATTCAAAGCCAACATAAAAATCAAATTTCTGCTTTAATAAAACTATGCTAACAATTATCATTAGAAAATACAGCGAGCAAAAAGATAGAGAAACATAATATACAAAGCAATTGTCGTATACAATACTTGGTTGCATAACCTTCATTTTTGATAACCTACTAGACATCTTTTTCTCATAGAACCAATTAGGCTATTGTTTCTCTTGGAATAGAATTCCAGGCGACTTCGATTGTTTCAAATAGTTCGGCACTATTTTTGAACTTTTCTGGATGTTCAGTCCGAATTTTTTCATCAACTAATAGGTTCTCTATGGAGTTAAGGTCTGGACTCTGAGCTGGCCACTTAATGACATTAATATTGTGACCTACAAAAAATGTTTTTATTATTTTCGCTGCGTGCTTGGGGTCGTTGTGCTGGAACCGCCAGCGTAGAGGCATGTTTTCTTTTGCGTAAGTTAGCATGGTATCAGTTAAGTATTTGTACCGGTCCATAATTTCTTCAATTTTGACGATGGGTCCGATTTGAAGACCACAGAAGCAACCCCATACTTGAATCTTCCCGCCTCCGTGTTTGATTGTACCCAAGGTGAACTTAGGATCAAATCGTTTGTTTTAGGACGTCTTACCCATAAAATGCCATCCGATGAAAATAAATTAAATTTACTTTCATCTGAAAATAATTCAGAATTCCACTTTGTTTCTGACCAGTTCAAATGATTGTAAGCAAACTGAAGACGGGCGATCCGATTTTTCTTGGAAATAAAGGTTTTTTTAGATGGTCTCCTTGCTGGTAAATCACTCTCCCTTAAACGTCCTCGAACAGTGTGGACACCAATATTTACTTCTTCAAGTTAAGCTTTTATGTCAACAGCAGTAGTAAATTGATTTTTGAGAGCAAGTGTTTTAATTTTCCTATCAATCCTAGGTGTGGTTTTTCGCGGTCTACCAACGATTTTCTGAGGCGGAACAGCTTAATAGTTTTGCAAATTACCGATCGGCTTAAATTCAGCTGTTTGGATATGGATGCTTGTTTAATGCCTGGGCGATATTTTAAAATAATCAATTCTTTTATTTGCAAATTCAATGTAACTACTCTGGCCATATTTTTGAACTACACTTTTCGAAATACACTCAAAAATAACACCTATACTAATCAACGACTAAATATAAACTAAATATACTAAGTGACATATAAATCCGAACACCCAGTTTAAATGGTTTCATTTTAATAAAAGTTGGTGAATGTATTTATCTTACTGTAAATAACAAGTGAAAAAATCTTCAGCCTGATCAGTTGGACATTCCGGTTTTTATACTGCTTTTTTTTTAATTCACTAACGCTCTAAAAATGAATATTTCAGCCGCAGTAAAGAATCAACGTTGGCGGATTTTGGTTCTTGACATCCTTTACGATCGGTTACGTTGCCTAGAGTACGGAGACCTGTACAATTTCGTCAACTTAGTGAGTTTGATAGGGGCCGTATAGTGGGACTTCGGGAAGCTCGACTTTCTTTTCGGGCAATTGCAGTTAAAGTGCAAAGAAGTGTAGACACTGTGGTTAGGTGTTGTCAGGCATGGCTTCGAGAAGGCCGTACGCAAAGAGCAAGGGGCACTGGACGCCGCCGTAGAACAACAGACCGTGAAGATCGCCGCCTAAGACTATTGGCCTTAAGGGACCGTTTCTCCACTACCAGGTCCATTGCAAATGAATGGTTTGTAGAACACGGAATACCTATTGGCATGCGAAGTGTTTACCGACGAATGAGAAGTTTTGGCTTGTTCTCATACCGGCCACACTGGGTCCTCCCTTTAACTAGAGAACACCGACGTAATCGCCTTGAGTGGTGCAGACAACGGCCACTCTGGGATCAGGAATGGAACAGTATTGTCTTTAGTGACGAGTCTCGATTTTGTTTAGGCATGCACGATGGTCGTGCCAGGGTTAGAAGGTGACGTGGTAGCGTTATATCCACGAAGTTCTAGAACCCCATCTTTTACCCTATCTTGACACCCTGGCAGATCCAACTTTCCAACAAGATAATGCCCGACCACATGTTGCAAGAGTCACAATAGACTTCTTTCAACATAATGATGTCACATTTGTTACCATGGCCACCAAGATCTCCCAACTTATCCCCAATTGAGCATGTGTGGGATATTATGGGTAGGAGATTGCTCAATTTGCAACGTCCTCCTCAGACTCTAGAAGCACTTCGAGAGGAGTTGGTGGTTGCCTGGAATGAGATACCACAGGAGGACATTGACCACCTGATCAGAAGCATGCCTAGGCGCATTGTAGAATGCGTAGCACATCAGAGTGCATCCACACATTATTAAAGGTCAAAGGGCTTTAAAGCAGTGCAATCATTTTGAAATTTTTATCATTTACTTATTATGCTTCATTAAGTACTTATACAAAATTTTATTAAAATAAAACCATTTAAACTGGGTGTTCGGATTTATATGTCACTTAGTATGTTTACAAAATGTTTCTCTACTTTTGCTCGTTGAACAAAAAACCGACCATATTATATTGAAAAAAAAGAATGTATACAAAGATAAGCATTTCATTATCTTGAGGAAGTCATACATAAAAAACTTTAGTGTACAGTTTTGAGTTAGAGTAAATCTTTATGGATTTTTATTTGTAATGTGGTTTGTTTCTCTACTTTTGCTCGGTACTGTATATCTATAACGCAGAAACCGTTTGGGGAAACTGGTAACAACCTTATATTAAAAAAAGCTTATTAAGATGGGAATTCGACAGTACCAAAGTATTATGTTGTTCAATTAACTTGGGCAAGCTGTGAAACTTTGATGTCTTTTAATATGAAATGCCCATTAATTCAATTACCCACATGAATGTCATGTCAATCTTGTTCTTTATGATTTCCTATCCGAAAGAGTAATAAAATTTAGGGCATTTCACCTAAGCCAAATCAGCTTTGATTTGTGTGGAAAAATTGGGACACCATGTACCATTGTGAATGTTCTACGAGTATAAATATGCTGCCAGATACCATATAATAAAGTAATCCATAAATAGTGTTCTTTGAATAGTTTTTGTTTATGAGCAATACTCCGTTCTCGCGATGTTGGGAGACCCATGACAGCTATTTTTTTACGCATAATTGTTTGTGTGAAATATGTTATCCATGCTTCATGGAATATTTTGACGAATTACAAAACATCTAAGATGTCGTGCTTGAAGAGGACTTTTTCAGTACACCGTTTCCTTTCCATTGTCTTTCTCCAATGGCTAGACCGATACCGTTCTGTTGATTGTTTAAATGCACGAAGCATCATTGTATACGGTCGGTTATGGTCTCAGAGATGGGAAAGGAACCAGGTCCTATTCAATCTATGTCTACATGTAAAAAACCATTAATATGAATAAAGATTTCTGTGATATACCTGTAGTTGTAGTCATCGTTCTTGGCGCTTACAGCATCAACGGCATATGAAATAAGTAAACAGATCGAGTCTCCATAACATGGGCAGAACATTGAGCAGACTAATCTTCAGCGCATCTGCTACTCTCTCCAGTACGCATGAAGTGGCTAACAGGGGACCACCGTTTTCATTCTCTTCCTGGAAATACTGTAGTAAATTTAGCACGAGCTGTCGGCCTTCCCCATTGATCGTATTTCCGGGCATTGTACTATTTTATATTCAAGATTAATAAGAGGATAACTCGAATTGCAGGCCGATGTCAAGTAAATTGTCACTATGACAAATATGATTGAAGGCCACTTATACGTTTCGACGAAGTTTCGGAGACAGAGACACACTACTAAACAACATATGACGTTGAGCTTACTCGACAAACCTTCACACAAAGGGGTAGGTTGCATGTGTATGTATGAGGGAGATGGAAATATATAAAGGGATACTAGTAATGTCACTTTGACCCGCCAAGAGCGGTGACTACAAGTATACCTATGTTGGCAACTGCACCTGCCAGTCTTACTGACTTCAACCAAGTACCGAGATACAACTGATAATGCTAAATAGAAGTAGGATGCCACCAAATATTGCAGTGTCAAGAGTTCACTGATATAATTAAATATTTGTCAAACATCTGCGAAGACATATATTTGATAAAAGAAGACACCATTCTGAGACTCCATATTACTCTAAAAAATCAACGCAAAAGCAAAGAAAACACAGTGAAACACTCTGCAGTTACAAATTTCAACTTTTGACACATCATTAAGGTCCAACTCAAACATGTTCATTTCCTATTTGTTTATTAAAGAATTAAGAACTGTCATGGAGCTTTACCGGAAAATAAAATATTAAACAAAGATCTACCAATTCGTGTTCTACGTGTGGTTTGTACAAAGCTATGGGACTCTAGATATAGCATTGTTGAATATCATGAAAAGCATTCGTCTCCTTCAACCACTTCTTACACCCTGTAGAATCCCAGAAAATTTAATGCGATATCCAGAAGGTTATATCACTGAAGTGCTAGAAAATAAGTTTATCATAGTTATTGCTAATTATACGTGGATAGAACGACAACGCACTTTTTCAGCTCGAACATTAAGCTGCTTCAAAATTCTGTATGTAGTATTAAAAATTACGATTGATACGGTGCAAAAAGCTACATGTTTTTCAACACACTGTCTTGTAAAGTCCTACAAGACAGCACATTCAATTCTTTCCATGTACTACGAGTATTAAAAAACCCAAGACCCAAATTTCTATCACGGTGTGTAACACCTGTAATGAGCTTTAGATGTTACGCGGTTCCCATAGATATTTTTGATATGGTTATCAGCTTATGAACTGGTTTCTTCGCCGAGTCTCTTGACTTAAATCTGTAGTGTTTATATTCATTTAAGCCAATGAAAGCTAAATAATTGAAAGAATTGCATACTATCATGGCCGATTCTACTCTAGAGTAGAGTAGTAGAGTCGGCCATGATACTATCCAATAATTGATAAACAGAAAGGTGTCTATAAAAAATAAATAAAGAATAGTTAAGGGCGATTCCGACTCCGTTCTTGATTCTGAACTTACCGATACGAAAGCATCAACCGCAAAGCAGAGAATAAGACGGCAAACACGAATTCGATTGTCAGTATTACGAAGATTTGATTGGTCAAGGAGAAGGGTTTTTCGCTTTCGGGCGCGACAAAAACAGCATATCGAAATAGCGCGACCACAAAGACTTGCGCCAAAGCTAAATAACCCGTTTTTCGAATAACATCATGTGTGGCATCCCAGGTATGCCAGGCATTTAACGCTGGTCTGATTGATAGACTGTGTGCGCCCAAGCGCATCTACCCATCTGCTAGTATTAAAATCAGTGGTTCTAAGATGGCAGTTTTAATCTTTCGATTTTGGGTTATAATTTCTCATGGTGTTAATAAAAAATCCTGGAGAATTAATCGGAAGATTAAATTGTCTGATCTACTGGGAAAAGAAGTAATTTTTGTCGTTCTACAATGCTACATTCGCGGCTTCTCTGCAATAGTTTAAAACACGTGCATTGGTATATGACCTTCACTGACGTTCCAGCTGTCTGTTGTACCTTTCGTGCCAAATAATAGACTACTATATTGAGCGATTGAATAATGTTTCATAAGGTTACAATAAACTTCACCGCAACAGACTGTCTAGAGAATAATTGTCTCTGTGGTGCATCTTCACAAATTCGTTCTTTCGCAGTGAATTTTGATCCCAATCTGTAGGAGACTATTCATAAGCAATATGTAACTTCTATTTTCTCAGCCTTTTTGACATGCGAAATCTTCTGTAGCCACCCTGAGACAGTATTGCCCTGCCGACCTTCCTTTCCGCAGTGTGAGATTCTCCAGAAATGCGACACACTCACTAAATTCCCTTAGTCGTTCGATATATCTGCCACCATGGTGGTGCTTGCAGCAATTCATCTTGGTGGGCAGTCCGCTACCAACTCTTCATACCACAGGTATTCAGTCATCTTATTTTCAGGATCGTGCATATACAGATAAACAACACGGAAAATAGAAACCTATTTTTGCTTCCTTGGTCTATTTTTGTCCTCCTGCATCTTGCTCATCCTCAAATCAACCCGCTTGCCCCGATTACATGCCTGCCAAAATTGTCAGCGGTGATCCTCTCTCCGAGAGTCAATTCCAACTGTCTCTGATATTCAGTCCATCTATACATTCGGGTGGAGCATAAGGAGTATCCTTTGCAATGCAATATGCATAGTTAGTGTACTTTCTCTTTCTTATCCTCTTCAGGTACATATCAAAATAACCGTGTAGTCCTGCATCCCATATCACGTTCTATCTGACAAAAAGCACATCTTTCTTGTCGTTTCTGGCTTCGGCGCTCTTTTCATAGAGTGTGCGTCTCTCCTCAGGAAGCAAATCAATTGGCGGGATACCAGCCACCACTAAGGATATGCCGGTCGATACCGATCTGTAAGCGCAGACAACGAGCAGCACTACTTTCCTCTGGCCTCTGAGCATCGGTTGGCTATATTTATTTTCCAGCATGGCCTTGTTAGTGATAGGGTCTTCATACAGCCTAATCAAGCTGGCCACCCCTGGCAAAATCCTACGCCTCTCACTACGGGGGCTTCATCAGTTGGCACTAGCCATACCAGGGATGCAACGTCTTTATTTACCTTATCAGTGGTATGCCTTATGTGTTCAATCATTTTCAGATCTTTGTCGAGCCACACACTTAATTGCATTTCCGCTTCGAATCTCTCAGAACTTAGGATTAAGGAAGTGATGCCTAACTGACAGTACTTGCAGCATATCAATAAAAACCTATATTATTCCATGAATATTTGCTGCAGAGTGCAGACCAACATCTCAAGATCTGCAATGGCTCTTATTCTGAAATTTTGCTTTTGCTTATGAGGAATGATAATTTTCTCTCTGCATACATTTTATCTTTTACTACATATCTCATGCCAGCATTTACAATGTGTCCTCATTTTCAAAACAAGTCGAATCTGGTGTCAGGATTCAGAAAAAAATTATAAGATTAAAGTATATATATTCTTTTGAAGCTTTGAGAAAATGTACAAAGGTAGACTGGAACGATCAACGAATTCGAATAGATTAAAACGAGCCAAGCCGAAATTGCGTGGTTTTAGTCCATACTTTTGACTCGCTTATATACCAATGCCTACCAAAGTACTTACCAGTACAAACATTTACACCCATTAAGCCTTTGCCGTGTTTTGCGAATTCTGTAGGAAATACCATGTCTTGAAATCGTCTAACACCATAATTATCTCGAAACACTTGCACTTTTAAAAAGTAACACATATACGAATTTAATGACAGAATTGTTAAAAAATTAACTTATGTCAAGTGCATTTTGATCTTCAAAACATACTAGGATAATTAGGAAACAAACAAATCCTTGATCGGCTACTTCTACCTAATCTTAATTCGTTGGGAAGGATGTAATAAATATTATTGCGCATCAAGCAAACACCACGTATTGGAAGGAAACATCTTTTTCAAAGACCTGTTTTATTCACAATATCAGATTCAATGACGATATAATACAGACCTCTGTAAGTAGCTCTCGAAACAGAAACAAAAGCTGTAAGTAGAATTCTTCTTTGTCATCTAAATATCAACACTCCACTTTGAGATCAGTGTTGTTCCCTCTCGTATTAACTCAAGAAGGTCTCTCCACATGCACAAAAGCCGGATCCATAATTGAATCCTTTCAAATGGAATCGGATACAATCTCGCTCTTTCAACGATGCTGCCGGAGTGTATTTTATTGCTCCTAACAGGCGTTAAATATCGAGATTAAACTCAAGAATGAGTAGTCGTTTTCAATTGTTCGGTCCCTTCGGGCCCATTAAAAACCACGAATAGTTCGTTGTCATGCGAATTCTATCGCTACCGGTGTTAAATGTCTTTTGTGGGAATGGACTGTCCACAGGGTTCGATACGCGAACGACGGTTATTAAAAACAGATGGGATCTTTTGTATAATGATTTGGTGTAACTTCTGACGATTGCCGAAATTCATGTTAGGATGAGAAGGCTGACAGAGAGGCTGCTCAAGCTTATTTAAATGCTATTGGAACTGTCCGTCTGCCAAATCTGATACCATGTATACTAAGTGACATATAAATCCGAACACCCAGTTTAAATGGCTTTATTTTAATAAAAGTAGGTGAATGTATTTATCTTACTGTAAATAACACGTGAAAAAATGTTCAGCCTTATCAGTTGGACATTCCTGTTTTTATACTGCTTTTTTTTAATTCACTAACGCTCTAAAAATGAATATTTCAGCCGCAGTAAAGAATCAACGTTGGCGGATTTTGGTTCTTGACATCCTTTACGATCGGTTACGATGCCTAGAGTACGGAGACCTGTACGCTTTCGTCAACTTAGTGAGTTTGATAGGTGCCGTATAGAGGGACTTCGGGAAGCTGGACTTTCTTTTCGGGCAATTGCAGTTAGAGTGCAAAGAAGTGTAGACACTGTGGTTAGGTGTTGTCAGGCATGGCTTCGAGAAGGCCGTACGCAAAGAGCAAGGGGCACTGGACGCCGCCGTAGAACAACAGACCGTGAAGATCGCCGCCTAAGATTATTGGCCTTAAGGGACCGTTTCTCCACTACCAGGTCCATTGCAAATGAATGGTTTGCAGAACACGGAAGACCTATTGGCATGCGAAGTGTTTACCGACGAATGAGAAGTTTTGGCTTGTTTTCATAGGGGCCACACTGGGTCCTCCCTTTAACTCGAGAACACCGACGTAATCGCCTTGAGTGGTGCAGACAACGGTCACTCTGGGATCAGGAATGGAACAGTATTGTCTTTAGTGACGAGTCTCGATTTTGTTTAGGCATGCACGATGCTCGTGCCAGGGTTAGAAGGCGACGTGGTGAAAGGAGGAATCCACAGTTTTTTGTTGAACGACATGTTCATCACACTGTTGGAGTTATGGTTTGGGGTGCTATAGCTTATGGTTCCAGGTCACCTTTAATCTTCATCAGAGGTAACATGAACGCGCAGCGTTATATCCACGAAGTTCTAGAACCCCATCTTTTACCCTATCTTGACACCCTGGCGGATCCAACTTTCCAACAAGAGAATGTCCGACCACATGTTGCAAGAGTCACAATAGACTTTTTTCAACATAATGATGTCACATTGTTACCATGGCCACCAAGATCTCCCGACTTATCCCCAATTGAGCACGTGTGGGATATGATTGGTAGGAGATTGCTCAATTTGTAACGTCCTCCTCAGACTCTAGAAGCACTTCGAGAGGAGTTGGTGGTTGCCTGGAATGAGATACCACAGGAGGACATTGACCATCTGATCAGAAGCATGCCTAGGCGCGTTGGAGAATGCGTAGCACATCAGCACACATTATTAAAGGTCAAAGGACTTTAAAGCAGTGCAATCATTTTGAAATTTTTATCATTTACTTATTATGCTTCATTAAGTGCTTATACAAAATTTTATTAAAATAAAACCATTTAAACTGGGTGTTCGGATTTATATGTCACTTAGTATACATTGTATGATGTTTGCTTACTTTCTGTCCAGGCCTAGGACTACTGAAGGCACACGTTCATCAGGTAACTAAAGTGAACAAAAGCGGTAAAAATGATTGCAGTTTGCTATTTTTAGCACATATAGAGCTATAGCGCTAGAAAAGGTTGCCACACCCAGGGCCATCGGGAGGAACTCTGGGCTTGGGGGGGATTTTCGAATGTGGGCTCTTTTTTGACTTCATTACAATTCAGCAAACTTTTTGAGTCTAATCTTTTTGTATCATCAGAAAAGCGCTGCTTAAGTTTGCAAAAAAGTAACTATCATTAGTACTATATTACTAAAAATATTCACGGTGACCCATGTCATTGAATGGTATATCACTATCTCATGTCAAGTCATTACACATTATCAGTACACTCAGGGCTGTCTTAAGGTATGTATTGACCACCGAGGCACACAGGGAGCTCGGGGCCTGCGGCTTACGCGGCCCCAGGCCAGAACGAAATCTGAGACCCTACTTTGTTGTAGGGGAAAACTATTCACTTATTCGGGTGATTTATCGTTCCTCTCAATTTCTGCACCAAAATTTTTCTAACTAAATTTTCTTGTACCATCAAAAATCATTACAATTTCACTGAAAATTTACATTCGACTTGTGATGAGATTTGCGTTTCATTAAGTAATTTCTGAGTTACATTCAACCCCCAGAATTTCTAAACATTTAATTTTTCTTATATCGTTTATCCAAGATCTGAATACATGTGTTTGAGTGGAGGGCCTCTTTTGAGAATTTTTGAAAATCCGAGTCCGATACCTTCCCCCCCCCTCTCGTCGGATCTGGATACACGGCACGTTTCCCTGATTTAGTGGCCATGAGATACGTCAAAGTAGAGTTGATCGAGTTGTTCTATTTATTATAGCATGAAATACATACTCACCGATTTAACTGATTTCTTTCTTCAGACTGGGCAAACCTCGGTACTGGTAAATAAGACCTAAAAACAAACCATTCTCCATTCTTTTGCACAAATACTCGATAAACTATACTTGCAGTATGCGTAGATCATTTTAGGAGATATAAGTCAATTAAAATTATTATAAATCTATCTTGAAGGGATGCTTGCTGTTTTCTCTCAGCTACCGGTATTAGACAACCTTTGTGTGAATGAATTAGAGTTGAATTGGTTGTGTGGTGTCCCTGCGGTATAATTTTAGGACTTGGTGAGCAGGTAAACGACTTTTTTAAAATATAATTAAAATGAAACCATTATATCAGATGGATTCTTTTATGTAGAGACACGGACTAATTTTTCAATGAAGTATCGACTGATATAAAGAATTAGATACACAGTTGGATGCTTTTGTATAAAATTTTCCATAGATAATTGAGAGAAGAAGACTGGTGCTTCACCAAAATACTATGTAAGTATCTTTTTGTGCAACAAATCAGAATTGAAAATGCTGGCATGAGATATGTAGTAAAAGATAAAATGTATGCAGAGAGAAAATTATCAGTACCTATCAAGTTTCCTCATAAGCAAAAGCAAAATTTCATAATAAGAGGCATTGCAGATGTTGAGATGTTGGTCTGCACTGCAGCAAATCTTCATGGAATAATATAGGTTTTTATTGATGTGCTACAAGTACTGTCCTTAATCCTAAGTTCTGAGAGATTCGAAGCGGAAATGCAATTAAGTGTGTGACTCGACAAAGATCTGAAAATAATTGAACACATAAGGAATACCACTGATAAGGTAAATAAAGACGTTTCATCCCTGATATGGCTAGTGCCAACTGATGAAGCCCCGTAGTGAGAGGCGTAGGATTTTGCCAGGGGTAGCCAGCTTGATTAGGCTGTATGAAGACCCTATCACTAACAAGGCAATGCTGGAAAATAAATATAGCCAACTGATGCTTGGAGGCCAGAGAAAAGTAGTGCTGTGCGTTGTCTGCGCTTACAGAATGGTATCGACCGGCATATTCTTAGTGGTGGCTGGTATCCCGCCAATTGATTTACTGCCTGAGGAGAGATGCACACTCTATGAAAAGAGCGCCGAAGTCAGAAACGACAAAAGAGATGTGCTTTTTGTCAGATAGAACGTGATATGGGATGCAGGACGACACGGTTATTTTGATATGTACCTGTAGAGGGTAGGAAAGAGAAAGTACGCTAACTACGCATATTGCATTGCAAAGGATACTTCTTATGGTCCACTCGAATGTATAGATGGACTGAACATCAAAGACAGCTGGAATTGACTCTCGGTGAGAGGATCACCGCTGATCACGCAGGCATGTAATCGGGGCAAGCGGGTCGATATGATGATGAGCAAGATGCAGGAGGACAAAAATAGACCAAGGAAGCAAAAATGGGTTTCTATTTTCCGTATTGTTTATATATATATATATATGCACGATCCTGAAAATAAGGTTACTGAATACCTGTGGTATGAAGAGTTGGTAGCAACTGCCCACCAAGATGAATTGCTACAAGCACCACCATGGTGGGAGATATATCGAACGACTAAGGGAATTTAGTGAGTGTGTCGCATTTCTGGAGAATCTCACACTGCGGAAAGGAAAGTCGACAGGGCAATACTGTCGAGCTTTTCTGTCTCAGGGTGGCTACAGAAGATATCGCATGTCAAAAAGGCTGAGAAAAATAGAAGTTACATAGTGCTTATGAATAGTCTCCTATAGATTGGGATCAAAGTTCACTGCGAAAGAACGAGTTTGTGAAGATGCACCATAGAGACAATTATTCTCAGTCTGTTGAGGTGAAGTTTATTGTAACCTTAAGAAACATTCTTCAATCGCTCAATATAGTAGTCTATTATTTGGCACGAAAGGTATAACAAACAGCTGGAACGTCAGTGAAGGTCATATACCATGGACGTATTTTAAGTTATTGCAGAGAAGCCGCGAATGTAGCATTGTAGAACAAAAAAAATTACTTGTTTTCCCAGTAGATCAGACAATTTGATCTACCGATTAATACTCCAGGATTTTTTATTTTTATTTTGTCGAAATCGATTTATGACATTAGGTAAACCGTCTCTGCAAGGTACATCATTAAACACCATGAGAATTATAACCCAAAATCGAAAGATTACAACTGCCATCTTAGAACCACTGATTCTAATACTAGCAGATGAGTAGATGCGCTTGGACGCACACAGTCTATCAATCAGACCAGCGTTAAATGCCTGGCATACCTGGGATGCCACACATGATGTTATTCGAAAAACGGGTTATTTAGCTTTGGCGCAAGTCTTTGTGGTCGCGGTATTTCGATATGCTGTTTTTGTCGCGCCCGAAAGCGAAAAACCCTTCTCCTTGACCAATCAAATCTTCGTAATACTGACAATCGAATTCGCGTTTGCCGTCTTGTTCTCTGCAGTTGATGCTTTCGTATCGGTAAATTCAGAATCAAGAACAGAGTCGGAATCGCCCTTAAATATTCTTTAGTTATTTTTTATAGACACCTTTCTGTTTATCAATTATTGGATGGTATGCTATTCTTTCAATTATTTAGCTTTCATTGGGTGGAATGAATATAGACACTGCAGACTTAAGTCAAGAGACTTGGCGAACAAACCAGTTCATAAGCTGGTTATCAAAAATACCTATGGGAACCGCGTAACATCTAAAGCTCATTACAGGTGTTACACCATGATAGAAATTTGGGTCTTACATTTTCCTAATACTCATAGTTCATGGAAAGAAGTGAATGTGGTGTTTTGTAGGACTTTACAAGACAGTGTGTTGAAAAACATGTAGCACGGTTTTTGCACCGTATCAATGTTAATTTTTAATACTACGTATAGAATTTTGAAGCAGCTTAATGTTCTAGATGAAAGAGTGCGTTGTCGTTCTATCCACATATATTTAGCAATAATTATGATAAACTTATTTTCTAGCAGTTCAGTGATATAACCTTCTGGATATCGCAAAAAATTTTCTGGGATTCTACAGGGTGTAAGAAGTGGTTGAAGGAGACGAATGCTTTTCATGCTATTCAACAATGCTATATCTAGAGTCCCATAGCTTTGTACAAACCACACGTAGAACACGAATTGGTAGACATTTGTTTAGTATTTTATTTTCCGGTAAAGCTCTATGACAGTTCTTAATTTTTCAATAAACAAATAGGAAATGAACATGTTTGAGTTGGACCTTAATGATGTGTCAAAAGTTGAAATTTGTAACTGCAGAGTGTTTCACTGTGTTTTCTTTACTTTTGCGTTGATTTATTAGAGTAATATGGAGTCTCAGAATGGTGTCTTCTGTTATCAAATACATTTTTTCGCAGATGTTTGGCAAATATTTAATTATATCCGTGAACTGTTGACACTGCAGTATTTGGTGGCATCCTACTTATATTTAGCGTTATCAGTTGTATCTCTGTACTTGGTTGAAGTCAGTAAGGCTGTCAGGTGCAGTTGCCAACCTACCCCTTAGTGTGAACGTTTGTCGAGTAAGCTCAACATCATATGTTGTTTAGTAGTGTGTCTCTGTCTCCGAAACTTCGTCGTAACGTATAAGTGGACTTCAATCATATTTGTCATAGTGACAATTTACTTGACATCGGTCTGCAATTCGAGTTATCCTCTTATCAATCTTCAATATAAAATAGTACAATGCTCGGAAATACGATCAATGGGGAAGGCCGACAGCTCGTGCTAAATTTACTACAGTATTTCCAGGAAGAGAATGAAAACGGCGGTCCCCTGTTACCCACTTCATGCGTACTGGAGAGAGTAGCAGATGCGCTGAAGATTAGTCTGCTCAATGTTCTGCCCATGTTATGGAGACTCGATCTGTTCACTTATTTCATATGGCGTTGATGCTGTAAGCGCCAAGAACGATGACTACAACTACAGGTATATCACAGAAATCTTTATTCATATTAATGGTTTTTTACATGTAGACATAGATTAAATAGGACCTGCTTCCTTTCCCATCTCTGAGACCATAACCGACCGTACACAATGATGCTTCGTGCATTTAAACAATCAACAGAACGGTATAGGTCTAGCCATTGGAGAAAGACAATGTAAAGGAAACGGTGTACTGAAAAACTCCTCTTCAAGCACGACATCTTAGATGTTTTGTAATTCGTCAAAATATTCCATGTATGAAGCATGGATAACATATATCACACAAACAATTATGCGTAAAAAAATAGCTGTCATGGGTCTCCCAACATCGCGAGAACGGAGTATTGCTCCTAAACAAAAGCTATTCAAAGAACACTATTTATGGATTACTTTATTATATGGTATCTGGCAGCATATTTATACTCGTAGAACATTCAAAATTGTACATGGTGTCCCAATTTTTCCACACAAATCAGAGCTGATTTGGCTTAGGTGAAATGCCCTAAATTTTATTACCCCTTCGGATAGGACCTCATAAAGAACAAGATTGACATGACATACATGTGAGTTATTGAATTAATGGGCATTTCATATTAAAAGACATCAAAGTTTCACAGCTTGCCAAGTTAATTGAACAACATAATACTTTGGTACTGTCGAATTCCCATCTTAATAAGCTTTTTGTAATATAAGGTTGTTATCAGTTTCTCCAAACGGTTTCTGCGTTATAGATATACAGTACCGAGCAAAAGTAGAGAAACAAACCACATTACAAATAAAAATCCATAAAGATTTACTCTAACTCAAAACTGTACACTAAAGTTTTTTATGTATGACTTCCTCAAGATAATGAAATGCTTGTCTTTGTATACATTCTTTTTTTTTTCAATATAATATGGTCGGTTTTTTGTTCAACGAGCAAAAGTAGAGAAACATTTTGTAAATATACTAAGTGACATATAAATCCGAACACCCAGTTTAAATGGTTTTATTTTAATAAAATTTTGTATAAGTACTTAATGAAGCATAATAAGTAAATGATAAAAATTTCAAAATGATTGCACTGCTTTAAAGCCCTTTGACCTTTAATAATGTGTGGATGCACTCTGATGTGCTACGCATTCTCCAACGCGCCTAGGCATGCTTCTGATCAGGTGGTCAATGTCCTCCTGTGGTATCTCATTCCAGGCAACCACCAACTCCTCTCGAAGTGCTTCTAGAGTCTGAGGAGGACGTTGCAAATTGAGCAATCTCCTACCCATAATATCCCACACGTGCTCAATTGGGGATAAGTTGGGAGATCTTGGTGGCCATGGTAACAATGTGGCATCATTATGTTGAAAGAAGTCTATTGTGACTCTTGCAACATGTGGTCGGGCATTATCTTGTTGGAAACTTGGATCTGCCAGGGTGTCAAGATAGGGTAAAAGATGGGGTTCTAGAACTTCGTGGACATAACGCTGCGCGTTCATGTTACCTCTGATGAAGATTAAAGGTGACCTGGAACCATAAGCTATACCACTCCAAACCATAACTCCAACAGTGTGATGAACATGTCTTTCAACAAAAAACTGTGGATTCCTCCCTTCACCACGTCACCTTCTAACCCTGGCACGATCATCGTGCATGCCTAAACAAAATCGAGACTCGTCACTAAAGACAATACTGTTCCATTCCTGATCCCAGAGTGGCCGTTGTCTGCACCACTCAAGGCGATTACGTCGGTGTTCTCGAGTTAAAGGGAGGACCCAGTGTGGCCGGTATGAAAACAAGCCAAAACTTCTCATTCGTCGGTAAACACTTCGCATGCCAATAGGTATTCCGTGTTCTACAAACCATTCATTTGCAATGGACCTGGTAGTGGAGAAACGGTCCCTTAAGGCCAATAGTCTTAGGCGGCGATCTTCACGGTCTGTTGTTCTACGGCGGCGTCCAGTGCCCCTTGCGTACGGCCTTCTCGAAGCCATGCCTGACAACACCTAACCACAGTGTCTACACTTCTTTGCACTTTAACTGCAATTGCCCGAAAATAAAGTCCAGCTTCCCGAAGTCCCACTATACGGCCCCTATCGTACAGGTTGACGAAATCGTACAGGTCTCCGTACTCTAGGCAACGTAACCGATCGTAAAGGATGTCAAGAACGAAAATCCGCCAACGTTGATTCTTTACTGCGGCTGAAATATTCATTTTTAGAGCGTTAGTGAATTAAAAAAAAGCAGTATAAAAACCGGAATGTCCAACTGATAAGGCTGAAGATTTTTTCACTTGTTATTTACAGTAAGATAAATACATTCACCAACTTTTATTAAAATAAAACCATTTAAACTGGGTGTTCGGATTTATATGTCACTTACTATATTTAGTTTATATTTAGTCGTTGATTAGTATAGGTGTTATTTTTGAGTGTATTTGGTAAAGTGTAGTTCAAAAATATGGCCAGAGTAATTACATTGAATTTGCAAATAAAAGAATTGATTATTTTAAAATATCGCCCAGGCATTAAACAAGCATCCATATCCCAACAGCTGAATTTAAGCCGATCGGTAATTTGCAAAACTATTAAGCTGTTCCGCCTCAGAAAATCGTTGGTAGACCGCGAAAAACCACACCTAGGATTGATAGGAAAATTAAAACACTTGCTCTAAAAAATCAGTTCACTACTGCTGTCGACATAAAAGCTTAACTTGAAGAAGTAAATATTGGTGTCCACACTGTTCGAAGACGTTTAAGGGAGAATGATTTACCAGCAAGGAGACCATCTAAAAAAACCTTTATTTCCAAGAAAAATCGGACCGCCCGTCTTCAGTTTGCTTACAATAATTTGAACTGGTCAGAAACAAAGTGGAATTCTGAATTATTTTCAGATGAAAGTAAATTTAATTTATTTTCATCGGATGGCATTTTATGGGTAAGACGTCCTAAAAACAAACGATTTGATCCTAAGTTCACCTTGGGTACAATCAAACACGGAGGCGGGAAGATTCAAGTATGGGGTTGCTTCTGTGGTCTTCAAATCGGACCCATCGTCAAAATTGAAGAAATTATGGACCGGTACAAATACTTAACTGATACCATGCTACCTTACGCAGAAGAAAACATGCCTCTACGCTGGCGGTTCCAGCACAACGACCCCAAGCACACAGCGAAAATAATAAAAACATTTTTTGTAGATCACAATATTAATGTCATTAAGTGGCCAGCTCAGAGTCCAGACCTTAACTCCATAGAGAATCTATTAGTTGATAAAAAAATTCGGACTGAACATCCAGAAAAGTTCAAAAATAGTGCCGAACTATTTGAAACAATCGAAGTCGCCTGGAATTCTATTCCAAGAGAAACAATAGCCTAATTGGTTCTATGAGAAAAAGATGTCTAGTAGGTTATCAAAAATGAAGGTTATGCAACCAGGTATTGTATACGACAATTGCTTTGTATATTATGTTTCTCTATTTTTGCTCGCTGTATTTTCTAATGATAATTGTTAGCATAGTTTTATTAAAGCAGAAATTTTGTTTTTATGTTGGCTTTGAATTACACCTACATGCTACATTAAGTTATAATAAAACATAAGTGTTCGGTTTACTTTAATAGTTTAATAAAATCTTTAAAAAAATAAAATGTCTCTCCACTTTTGCTCGGTATTGTAAATGTCAAGCAATTGGCTATTTCTTTATTCAAACAAGTCACATCATCCGTGGAAACAAAAAACCAGTAAAGGAAATCAACTTTGATATTTGGGTCAAAATTGGAAAACCCTGCATAATTGTGAATATTTTATATTCAGATACTATGTATAAAAAATACAAGAATAGTTTGCTTTGAATACTTTGGGCATAGGAGCAATACTCCATACTACCTTAGTAAGTATAAGAAGACAAATGTAATTGATTTTTCATTTATGAGCATCCTCTTGGTAACTCTTTTTAAAAATCACTCTCACAACTGGAAGAACGTTTGGCATGGGAACAGTGTCCACAAACTATCAAACTATAACTGCCGTTATTAATGAGTTCTTTGCAAATTTTTTGGAATGCGGTATATCCTTAAAAAAATAAATTGGGATTGAATAATTCGTTTTCGATTTCGTATTCCAGGGTTTAAACTTTTGAACTCCTTATATTAGTCATTTTGTTGATTGGTTCTTTGTTGCAAAGGAAGACCTACGTTTTGCTGCCGTTTATCCAGAAACGATTGGGTTTCCGTGAACTTGCGCTTGTGCAGTAATGTCCTGGCGGTGCGGCGTTAGTGTGGAGAAGTAATTTCCCAGGAGTTTCCCTGTTTACATAATATGTTTATGGTGTGCAACGGCCGACGATGTTTATTCGTCCGTGCCTGGACGAATGTTATTAAGGAGTGTGCAAGCAAGCAAACTGCTTGTACACCATGCAGGCTACTAGCCAGAATCTACTTATCGGAATCCAAACACACTACGAGATGCATACTGTTTGGTGTGCAATTATTGGAGGGATCATGGTGATATAGCCGAGTGCATGCTCACATGCTCTAAGACCTTTGTCTGTTGCTCTGAGATACAGATGCTGTCGTTTAAAGACATTTCGGTCGATAATTCTGCATAACTGGTTAAGAGACACATGTCTGCGACAAATCAAAGCTTAGCCACTTGTTCGCTTACCAAGCAAGTATAAAATTTATTTACGATCAACTAAGCCTAACGAAATGCTCCTATGGGTTTTGTAGGGTAAGGAGTTTAAGTTGGGCACCTAACGACCAAAAAATCTAGATTCTCAAAACAGTTGCTAGTCCTTTGCGAGATACTTAAATGGCAGACTTTTCTCAAATTTCAGTATGCACCCAGGTAAGTCATTTTTTGCACTGGATAAGAAGGTTTCTTTAGAGTTCTCGAAACATTCTGAACAAAAACGTTCTGGGTAACTTTATTCCAAAGTTGACCGGTTCCGAGTTACAAAGGGTTCAATGTCCGGAAGACCCTAATGGGCATCTGCAATGCTCGAAAACTCGGTTAATAATTATTATTTTTGAGGTTGACGTGGGAGAGAAACTGGTAACTAAAATAAATAAACCTAACACCAATATTCCATCTAAAGTAATCATACAAAATTCAGTCTTTCTTGAACCAGTTACAGAAAATGAAACACAATATACGTGTACCATTTACAGCCTAAAAAATAAAAAGAGTCCAGGTTTAGATGGAATACGATCAGATGTACTCAAAAAAATTGCACCTGAAATTAGGAAACGACTCACATTTTTAACAAATTTGATAATTTAATCTGGGATTTTTCCAGACACTAACAAAATAGGAATAATAACACCGATTCATAAATCTGGCGACATATCTAATACCAGCAACTATAGACCAATAACATTAATATCTAATTTGGTAAAGAGAGTTGAAAAAATCATAAAGGCTAGGCTAACTAGTTTTTTCAACAAAAATAAGCTTATACATGAAAATCAATTTGAATTTCAAAAAAATAAAACTACTCAAGACACTGTTGACTTCAAAAATTCATAAATTATTAGAACAAAGTAAATATACATTATGCATATTCCTAGTCCTAGCAAAAGCGTTAGAAGAAACGCTCAAAACCTTATGAGAAGTTACCTGTTCTACAGAAAGCAATATGCTCAAATAAATTATTTCATAAGTTCAGAAAAAACTGTGAATTATGATGCACCACAAGAGACAGTTTTAAGCCCGTTATTTTTTACTGTGTATATGAATAGCCTACTTAGCTTGAAGTCGCAAGGCACAATAATATGTTTTGCAGATGATACAGCGATACTTTATTCCTGGGATAATCTTGGAGAGACTGTTGAAAATGAGGTTATTTTAATTTCAGATTGGTTTATACACAAATATTTTACAATCAATATTCAGAAAACCAAGTATATGCCGTTCACAAACCTTAAAAATAAATTACCGTCACTTACCTCTTTACAAATTAAATGTGACAATACAAGTACATTAATACATTCAGCTGATAAAACAAAATATTTATGTGTTCATTTGGATCCTCATTTAAAGTGGAATTTCCATGTTGACCATATAGTAACTAATTTAAGACGATTATTATTTAAATTCAAGTACCTCACTAAATATCTAAACCATGAAACAATGAAAATGTTATACCATACACTTATTGAATGTCGCCTAAATTATGCCATACTAGCTTGGGGTAGTGCTCTCACCAACCAAATTAAGAAGCTAGAAATAATCCAAAAACAATTTTTGAAAATTATTTTTATACGGACAATTCTACGTATATCTGATATTATATTCCGAAGCGAGACTACTCGATCTTAAACAACGCTTTTTTTACAATGTTTTAGTCAATTAATTCAAAAATAAAACAAACCTCATTTTATTGGACCACAAATGTGAAACAAGAAGTAAAGTCGAGGATATTAAAAGAACACCATTTACAACAAAAAATGTAGTTCAAAGCCATATAAAATCCATTTCAAATAAAAATAGATTCAAAATTGAAATAAAAAAATTCTTGTTAAATAATAATCGACATGAAATAGAAAAACTCACTAAAATAAAAATAAATATAATATTATTACACTTACCTTTATGGTTATGTTGTGTTTAAATTTATGGATAAGCTGTATTTAACTGTTTCAAGCAAAAATTGTTATGAAAAATGTTTTCTCACGCACAACAATTAAATTGTTCTGTGGGATCATTTCAATTTATTTGCGTATATATGTATATTTATTTTCAATAAACTGTAATACTTTATACGTCAGATAACAATAGTAATGTGAATAATACGAACTTAAGTTCTCGTTGACTCGGGGATCTCTAAGATTCAAATATACGATTCTGGTCCTGCCTAAGACCTGCAATAGTGAGCAATTTAACAGGTCGTCAAGTCAACTTTTCGAACAGGTTTTCCAAGAATGGGCAGTGGTATGTGAAACGCAAATTAACAAACTTTAAGCAGTGATTACATTTTTGTTTATTTTCAACTTATGACCTTGTGTCAAATTGTCATCAAAATCCGACTGGTACTTTCCTAGTTATGGTGGGGTTAAGGATTGGCAGGCAGATCGACAGACTGAACAACGGAAATGAGTTGGTTTGTCGTGACGTACATACATATGGTAACCAAATAAGTTCGTGCGGTTTTTAGTAAAAAAATATAAATTTTTATTGAGAAACAATACTCGTAAGACACTACTCATTCGTCAAAGTAATTACCATCACATTCGATGACCTTTTGCCAACGTAGAACCAATTTTTGTATGCCGGTATTGTAGAACTCCCTGGATTTGGAGTCAAAAAATTGGCGGACTGCATTTATTGCACCATCTCGAGTTGTGAACTGTCGGTGCCTCATACAGTGGTCAAGAGACAAAAAGGGTGATAATCACTGGGCGAAATGTTGGGAGAATCTGGCGGATGCGGTAACGTTTCCCAGCCGAGTTCGGAAATTTTTTCTCGGTTCGCTTTTGCGGTATGAGGCTTGGCGTTATCCTGCAAGAATGTCACTTTCTTCTGACTGATCAAAGAAGGCTGTTTCTGGATGAGTGCCGCTTGTACTCGTTGAAGCTGCTCACAATACAAGTTAGCAGTGATGGTCTGACTCATAATGGACAATTCCAGCTGCTGTCCACCAAATACACAACAAAACCTTGTTTGGGTGCAAGGAAGCCTTGGGCGTGTGTGGTACCGAATCAGTAGGCGACAACCAATGATACGAACTTTTAGAATTCGAATACAAGATACATTTATCGTCGTAAGTTAATAACCGATTAAGAAATGGTCAATTAGCGTTGCGTGAAATGTTTGCGGAACAAATGGGAAGACGACTTAATTTGTTATCATTTGTCAGTTCATGTGGGACCCATTTGCTTATCTTCCAAGTCTTTCCTAGCTAATGAAGATGCAAACGAATAGTTTCAGGACTCACTCTGAACATTTCTGCAAGTTCTTCGCACGTTGTCCTGGAATTTGCGTCCACAACCTGTCGAAGATCCTATCGATCAACAACATCCATGGCAATGTTCGATATACAGCAACCGCACGAACTTATTTGGTTACCTGATATGTACGCACTATCAAGAAACCTCATTTTCGAAATTATTATTATGGTTACAATACTTAGTCGCCAATTTGAGAGAAAAGTATGAGTAAAAACAGTTTTGGTAGTGACTATTGTTCGCTGATCATTGAATCGCATTTCCTGTGAATTTTTCTGAAGTGGTACTGGATTACTACAGTGACCAATTTCAAGTCGAAAGGTAAACGAGTAATGAGGTAAACAATCATTCCATGAAAAGCCAGACCTTATAGAGAGATCCTGATGGAGATGGATCAGATACATAATTTGAGATACAGTTAAATTTGGAAAAATATGTATCGCCCTTAAAATGCCTGATCATGATTAATTTCATTCTTCATGGGGAAGAAATATGAAAGAGATACTGTTGATGTCATGACATTTTTCCAGGAAAATTGGCCTGCTGTAATTTTACCAAAATAGCATTGCTACAGTCCTATCTGCAAAAGAGATATCAAACAGAAGAGATTGATGGTGTGAGGTCTGCAAAGAGGAAGATATCGGTAGGAGTGCCACAAGGATCTATCCCAGGCGCAATACCCCTTCTCATCTATATTAATCATCTCGCAAATAATGGGTTAATGCCCAAATATACCATCTTTGCAGATGACACATCAATATCTCTTGCAGGTACTCTCTAATGGAAGTACAACAGCAAACAGACTCTGAATTGGAAAAAGTCAAAATCTGGTTTTACTCCAACAAGTTGTTGCTAAATGACGAAAAGATTAAACTCTCTATGAGAGTAATAAACATCTATAAGGAAGATGAAGTTAGATTTTTAGGTGTGACACTTGACCGGAAGCTCCAATGGAAAAGCTACATTGATACTCCGTATTTGTTTTTTCGAACTATTCCAGTGGTACATAGCATATGCAATTATTATACAGGGTGTCCCGAAAAAAGTGTGCAATATTCCACCAGCGGTTTCTAGAGCTTAAAATAGGAAGAAAAGTTTATATAAACATAGGTCGACAAGCGTCCCCTAAGGGCGCTACGGTTTTTTAAAGGGGCTCCCCTGAAGATGGTTTTTCCTTAATATTTCCGAAACGTGTTGAGATAAAGACATAACATTTGGTATTCTAGCCTAGTTCCTTATGCTGGATTTAAAAATATTAACAATTTTAGACAGTTTCGTTTGAAAGCGTATGTAACAGGGACGGACTCAGGTCAGTTTAGCCACAAAATTTTTGTGTGATTCTATTTTTGAAATTCAATTTTAGAATTTGAAAATTTAGGGTTTTCTACATAAAAAAGGTACTCTTATTGAATATCGATAAATTGTGCTATTTTTGAAACTAAACTAAAAAATTTGTCACATGATAGGAAATGTACCTACTGCGAATTTAAATGAATTGTTGATTATATGTAGTTAGCCATGACTGCAAACAAAAGTTGTTTTGATTTGTTATGACGTATTTTGACGTTAAGCTGACATTGTTAGCAGTGTAAAATTAGTAAGTTAAAATCAAATTTTTTATTAAATCGATTTTAAATGCCAAGATTTACAGACAGAGGACTGACTGACATGCATTTTGTGTACAGGTTTTGCAATGGCAATTCATTGGCAGCCGTAAGAGAATATCAAAGAAGATTTCCCATTCGCATAGTACCTGGACGTCGAATGTTTACTGATATTCACCGGAATTTGTCAAACCATGCAAGTTTTCAGCGCATGCACGGCTGAGGAAGGCTACTGGGAAATTATCGTATGGATATTGCTTCAAATATGTTTGAAAATAATCCGCAAATAAACATACGAAATGTTTCAGAAATTATGGATATACCTCGATCAATAGTAAGAAAAATTTATGAATACCTATTTGATCGTTATCCTAAAAATAATAATTTCAGATAGGAAGAATGACAAGAATGCAAGGATTACATCCTTATCGTTTTAAACGGGTGCAGCATTTAACGGATGCAGATTTTTTACCACGAATCGAGTTTTGCCAGTGGATATTAGCAAATGAAAACACTATTCCTAGAATATTATGGTCGGATGAGTCAATATTTACTAGGAATGGTGCTTTTAATTTCCATATCATGCATCACTGGTCAGATGAAAATCCAAAAGTTGTTCGCCGTACAAATTTCCAACATTGAACTTATGGGCAGGAGAAATTGGGGATCAAGTAATTGGGCCTATTGTACTTCCCAATCGTCTTAGTTCAGAGGTATATCTGAACTTTCTTCAGAATGAGCTCATGGATATAATACCATTGGATGTGCGCCAGCAGTTTCAAGAAAATATGTTTTTTCAACATGATGGCGCCCCTGCACATTTTGGACGCAATGTTCGAAATTGGTTGAATGTCAATTTTCCAGACAAGTGGTTAGGCCGAGGAGGTCCTGTAGCGTGGCCGCCACGTTCACCTGACCTAAATCCATTGGATTTTTATTTTTGGGGGTCATTAAATGACCTAGTTTCCTCGACTGAAGTAAATACTCAAGAAGATTTACTTAAAAGTATCCATCAGGCTGCAAATGAAATAAGAAGAAAAATGTTTTCCACTTCTCGGGCTACGCAATGATTAGTTCGTCGACCGAGACTCTGTATCCAACAGAATGGGAATTTATTTGAACACTTATTGTAAAGCTAGTTTTAAGTATATCCAACTGTATGTCCTCTTTATTAAACAAATTTCAATGTCGTTCGTAGAAAAAAATTATTTATTTTGTTTTTGCCTAAATGTTAGCTATGTTGCAATAGAAATATGTATTTTTGTAATCTTTACCAATTATTAAATTAGTTTTTTCGTTGCCATGGATAATTGTTCAAGAATTCATTTAAATTCGCAGTACGTTTCCAATCATGTGACACATTTTTTAGTTTGATTTTATTCAAAAATGACACAATTTCTCGATATTCAATAACAGTACCTTTTTTATGTAGAAAACCCTAAATCTTGAAATTCTAAAATTGAATTTCAAAAATAGAATCACACAAAAATTTTGGGGCTAAAATAACCTGATTCCGTCCTTGTTACATACGCTTCCAAGCAAAACTGTCTAAAATTGTTAAAATTTTTAAATCCAGCATAAAAAACTAGACTAAAATACCAAGTTGTATGTCATTATCTCAGCACGTTTCGGAAATATTAAGAAAAACCATCTTCAGGGGAGCCCTGTAGGCCTATGTTTATATGAAATTTTCTTCCTATTTTGAGCTCTAGAAACCGCTGGTAGAATATTGCACACTTTTTTCGAGACACCCTGTAGAGGGCCACTCTACTGAAATTCGGCTGCAGAAGATGGCTGTTAGACTGATGACAGGACTGAAACAGGGAGATGATTGCAAGCATGTGTTTATTTAATGAAAATAAGAGAAATTTGATTTCTATACAGGGTGTTCGCAAAGTTGGGGTTTTCCTTTTCAGAAACAACTACCCTTGAAATAACAAACGTAATGTGTAGTGAAACGAGGGCGACCAATTAAAAAAAAATAAAGGAAAAAGTACTCTCCAGTTGACGAGAAGGGCTAAGTACGTCTCTGCCCAAAATCATACCGCTCCAACAGAAAATGAAATCAGCTGATGCGCACCATGCCAGCCCAAACATTCACCGAAAATGTTTGTTGAAAATGTGCCCGACGGACAGCGTACGGATTTTCTACTGACCAAACATGAGTGTTGCGAAAGTTATTCACCCCATTACGCGTTAATGTAGATTCGTGTGACACCAATATGCTTTTCAAAAAGTCCGGATTATTGTCATGTTGATGCAACAACCACTCACAAAACCGCACTCTTGCTGGAAAATCGTCAGGTTGAAGGGCTTGTACACGTTGGACGTGAAACGGATACAGCCCCTCTTCACGCAGCGTTTGCCACACTTTAGTTTTTGATACTTGCACTTCTCTAGCCACGTCTCTAGTGCTTGTTGTTTTTTGAAACGCAATCGTTTATACGGGTTCGTTTACCTCTACACGCGTGACCGTAACCGTCGGTTGAAGGTTGCATACTGACCTGACACACTGACCCCGACCCAGTTCTGTCATTGAGCCAGTGACATTGCACCACTCCGTGATGTCGCGGCTACAGGACGGTATTCAGATATTTTCGATGTTGCAGAGCCCTTTATCTCGGTTCCCTTAAGACATTGGTGTATATGGTACTAAGAAAAATTGCTTATGTTTTCAAGATCTGCGCGTCGTGTAAAGAAAAACCGCAACTTTGCGGACACCCTGTATATTGGCGACTGAGAAGATGTCCAGATGGTCTGGGGTTCTGGTCAATTAGTTGCTACAATATTCGATTTTTGATCCAAAATGCTTACTAAAAATTGATGTCTTTTTAGGTACTTATTTTAATGTGTAGTGATAGTTCGAAACTTTTAAGTATGATGTACATCAGCTTTCATTATGTTGAGACTTTTTTCTTCCGTGTTATGACGATTGTCAACAATTTTTTGTATTAGCTTGAATAAATGGTATGAAAGGTATTTTTACAAATTCAGTTTTGACGACGTCTAAGCAACACGACCAGCCTTATAACGGGTGTTGTTATCCCAGCCAAACTACCGATATGAGGACGTAATCGATGGAACTCACGTTTCTATCATGTTTCTCGGATAACACAATATCTGGCACAGATTTTAATTGATCTCAGGTAGTGGTTGGGCTATGACATGGCGGTATCGGCTCCGTAGTAATAAGGCCGTTTTCCATTTCGGGCCCATCTTCACCGGCTGGCCAGGTACCGGCTCTCTCTATGAGTCACGTAACTAATTAAGGCCTAAACTTGAACCCAGAAGATGTGTATGTGTATATTAATAGCGCAATTAGACACGAGCTACCTATTATTACCACTATTATCATGCAGCGCGCGTTCTATCCTGATGGCCGCTCACTATTCTGCAAGTTTTGGAACACGATGCCGGAATTGTCGGAGACCCAACGCGGTCAAAGCTCAACAAAAATATTTTAGATTTTGCGAGACATAGACAGCATAACAAACATGTTGTCTCAGAATAATAACAATTTAGGACTCAGTGAATGTGTAAACATAATTTATACAAATTACTGAATTTCCTATATGTTTAATAATATACCCTCTTGG
This sequence comes from Acanthoscelides obtectus, assembly GCA_963669975.1. Taxonomy (NCBI): domain Eukaryota; kingdom Metazoa; phylum Arthropoda; class Insecta; order Coleoptera; family Chrysomelidae; genus Acanthoscelides; species Acanthoscelides obtectus. The sequence continues at coordinate 49,998,561 of CAVLJG010000009.1, read as the reverse complement.
CACACGTTTTTGTGAAGCTTAAATAAAATGAATCGCTATGCTTCTGAAATAACTAATCCCCGTAACGTTTATGCTACTATGTATACCCTCATTAGACGATCATTTAAAATACAAAATAGTAATAAGACCTCTTGATGGAAAGTTGTCACAGGTTCACCGTTTGTATTTCCGTCAATATATCTATTTATAAGCTTTTTTGTGATAATCTCAGTAACCACTGAACCAATTTGAATGAATGTTGGAATGAGAACCAGTGCAGTGCACTCGAGAAGTTATATGCAAAATTAGAATATCATCATTACGTTTTCGGTTTTTTGGTTTCCAATTGGCATAATAATTTGTATTTATAGTTGCGGATATTCTGAGTGATACATCGGAGGTTACTCAACATATCTAGTCTCCGAAAACTATATATTTATTTTTCTAATGAAACAACTGAAAACCGTTCTATGATCACCACGTCGATTAATCAGAATTTTGATGGCCGCCAAATGAAACCACAAATACTGAGCTGCGCGGAGTATTTTTAGGCAACAACTTAGTAGCTTCACTTATTACTCACAATCAGTCACTAACTGTTAGACAGATAGATAACGAATTTACTCCAGAAGGCCGTGGACAGGATTTGGGAATGTCACTATACTACATGGATCATTAAAATTCATTGAAAAATTGACTACAAAGCTTCTAGAATCCAGCGCAAGTAAAAAATAGTAAATGGGACAAAATATTTACGAAAAACACAAAGAACTTCAAGAAATATATGCTATATCAGTATATGTATAGCACGATAACAAACAAGTGTAATTCTACCAGACAAGTAGATGGTTAACTAGTCTGGACAAAGTTTGTATTGATATACCAAATATTTGATAAGCACCTTTTTGCAATTTGAAAACTCTTTCGTGGTATGAAGAACTCCATAACAATACGTGATATTTCCAATAAGATTGTACTTCAGTGGGAAGATATGACATAACTTCTGATTCAAACCGTTCATTTGGTATCTGTGACACGTTGCTTAAAATCGGAAAAATTCTCACCCTGTAATGATCCTTTAGTTCCCATTACTTCAAATTTAATTTTTATTTGAGTGACGGACAGTGACATTCTACGTAGTGACAGCAAGAGAGATAGCAACGCCATCTTAATTCTTAATTCGTAAATGTATTTATTTAATTCAAAAGCTTGACATCTTCATGATCGGGTAATCAGACGGCGGAATCTTCCGGTTTTCCGCTTCACGTCGACTTCTGCTTCCATGACTAACAGCAAAAAGCATTGTTTCGCGCTTGTTAGCAACTCATCAGTGCGATATAGGGCTAGTCTTAAATACAGAGCAATGGGAAGCAAACATAGCTTGGCAAACCATTGGTAGGTGGTGATCATCACATTTTGACTTACTTCCGCACAATGTTTTCGGTGGTGACAAATGCTCATACATGACGCTCAGATATTTTTTTGATAAGATAAAATATAGCATTAAGTAGAATACGCTAATTAATGGTTAGGTATACATTATGAAAATATATGGGGACACTGGGGATCCTTGAAGACATCACTTACCGGAATAATTCTGCCAGAATGCAGCCGCCCCCGTATTGATCATGTCCATGCCAGCGTACCCCCAAGGCTTGGCCTCTGACACCGGAGGCATTGAAGGTGGCGGTGCCTCAGGCCTACTTTGCCCATACCCACTCTGGGAGGCACTGGGTGACGGCGATGGGTGCTGTGGAGCCGGAGATGGGTCCTCCCGTTCTTGCTTGATGGGACGCATCTCAAGCCTGTCCATCGGAGGAGGAGGTTGAGGACTGTGTCTGGGAGCCTGGTGATGCTGGGAGGTGCTTACGTGGTGTTGCTGTTGTTGTTGCTGCTGTTGTTGCTGTTGCTGCTGTTCTTTTTGTAGTTGATGTTGCTGGTCTTGGGAAATTTTATCTGCAATGAATCATGGTCAAATTATTAATCATTGAGCAATTTTGCAGAATAGTATTCAAAACTTGGTCGTGTCTTGGATTATCAATCAGACTTTAGCATCCCATTAACAACACGGTATCCACTCAGGGGAGCCAAGGCAGTTAACTTGCATTCCCCTCTTCAAAGGAAGTTCAATGCACATTTCCAGGGGCTAGAATGTCTTAAATTTGCTGCAGTCAGTGCTAGTGAAGGCTTCCAGATAGCAATACGCAATCGTAATAGATATTTATATGGAGGGTGTGGCTCTGGTAACAATTTAGTGGTATACAGCCGAACTCAGGGTGTGGGGCAACTGTAAGCAGTTTGTGGAACAATGCAGTTACCAACATGACATCTCTGCAGGCTGATACTGTCAGCGTTTCTTTAGAGTTATCTTTGATCGACCTTATGCTATTTCCAGACCAGATCGAGATAGGTGTTCTTAACATCTTCTCCGACGGATCTGAGATACATGATGGGGCTGAATGCTTCACAAGCCTCCGTATGAATTGTAAATGGTCTATGGACAAACTTGTCAGCGTGACTGAAAATGAATTAGTTGGCAGAATCTAAGCTGAGAAGGCAATGGTCCGCAGAAATGTTGCAGGCAAAAATATTAGGACTTGGATGGATAGCAGATAGGAAATACTAACTCTCAACTGTACCAAGGCTCACAATGAGAACAGTAAGAGCCTACCGCTTAGCACTTGCAAGTGCCTCCACCAGAAGCAACATAAATGTTTCTTGGGCGAAGTGTCATTCACAATCTAACGGTAATATTATAGCTAGTAGACTGACAAAAAACTGCTGTTACCAGAATTCTAGGCACAGCACGCCTCTGCCTTTTAAACAGATCACATGACACAGAAGCAGTTGTACTGTCTATTTCTCGATGTATAGAGCATGGCCAAGGTGGAATGAAAACAGAATAGCTCAGCAGGCACAGTGTCAACTTCGAAAAATAAAGTTCGTCGGAAAATCTATAAAAAAGGGTTGGGTAGTATAGTAGAAGCTTATCAGCTCTAATATTCCATACCGCAAGCAATGTGCCTCGTACAAAGTACCTTCAATCTATCAACCGATGAGTAATTTGCTGTTTTCTATCAACGGCTGGTGCGACTAACATGGCACATGAAATCAATAATTTCAACTAACTCCAACTTTCACCAAAATAAGCGAATGACCTTTCAGAAAGGTCTACACTGGACTCTTCGTTTGGGTATATCTGCTGACGAGGTGCAGTACTTTTACATCATACCCGTAAATCACACTCGGACTTATTGGACATCCAAGTATTGGCCATGCACTAACCTCACTAAGTCAAAAGCAGATCTGTAAATCGTCTGATTTTTGTCACAATGAATAAAAAATGATTCAAAAGCTTCCTGATTTCATTAATTCATCACTATTGGTCCCTCCAGATATTTGGGTATACGAGTAGTACACGAGCTTTGAGTTATGCATAAAGAAACGCGACGTAAAACTAGCTCTATTATCACGCTTTGCTAATGGCATGTTTTCTGTTGACTTCACGATCATCTTTTAGAGCAGGTCATTACATAATCTTCTGCATGCATTTCGAATAACAGAGGAATAACTGTGCCGATTCATGCAACGTGAGTATAACAGCCGTCACGTCTCAATTAAGCTTCTCGCAATAATTCCTAAAATTCTCAGCGCCCCAGCGCAAAGTGGCATACTAAGACGTGGAGCTCCCCCTCAGGGGGTTGATGCAAAGACCTGCCGCTGCTCGGTCTCAGTCGGTGTGATTGACAGACGAAATCCAAACATCCGTTGCAGAGACGGATCGCTAGCCGGCGCCTACCGCGAGGTTTGCCCTCTCTCCTCCACTCAGATTTCTACTGTTATGAAAGGAGATTTAAACCATACTCTTCACAACACATCAGAATCCAAGTGTTTTTGAGTTGTACAGTATACATACTGATACTCTTCGTAGCATCATTATTCTTTCGCGGCTCCTGAAGGTATTCTTCTTGCCACGATAATTACTGGTTTCCTATGATTCAGGCCTGTTATCAGCAGTGAGATGATGAAAGCAAAATAGCTCGGATCTTGGGAACAGCAGGTATAACCACACGCATCTTGTGGAAACGTCACTTGGGATGTGGGACTCAAGCAGAAGAAAGATTGTTTCGCTGAGTTTTATCAAATAATGTATAATAAAAACATTTATTTCTGCCATGTAATGTCTATACTATAAGTACTCGCTAGTTTCCTGAAAAGGATACCGGTAAGTAGTCAATGGTGTTATCAGTCGGAATGGTACCTGGGATGCTAAATTGGTGGTAAGGGAGTCAACGTCTAGGTCAAAACTCTTCGTTAGGTACGTAGGGTAACATACTGTATGGCATTTGGAGGATCACTGTATTGACCAAATTAATATACCTGTAATGTAAAATGAAAGGTTTCGTAATAAAAAGATAATGCTAGCCTTAGAGAGATAATTAAGTTAATGGCGATATTAGTGACTGCCAAAGAAGAAACCTAAACGTTATAAAAGGAATAGGAATTTTGCTAAACCCTATTTAGTATGTATGCTACAATGCTTGCTTCTATTATTAGGTACCCGTGCCATATATGTGTATAAATTGTATAATTTGCAGATAGAAAATTGCGCGGAGACCGTTCATAAAAGGCAATATAAGCACCACTTCGATGTGAATGTCGAAGGTGTGCTCAGTAAAACAATTATTTGAAAACGTATACATTCAACTATTGCTCTATGAGCATCGAATAAAAATAATTAATAATAATAATCGATTTTATTCGTAACATTTAGGTTACGGATAAACATCAATGTTTCAAATATGTTCTCAAAGAAAATAACACTTAGATATCTCTGGGGAAGATTTTAAATAATATTTAAGCCTACCTAAAGACAAGACAGATTTTCTGGTATAAACCTGTATCAGGTTAAACCTGAAAGACTTTCAATGATATATGTCTTTTGGTATTTCCTAGTTAATAAGTGTGGAGGAGATCTAATAAGTGTGTTATATGAAATAATATTTTGGCAAGGTATATGTTTCTTTGTTTGGATATGGAGGTATAGCCGATTAATGTTTAACTAGATTACACTATCAATGATCCTTGAACAATCAAAGTCTTTTTTAAATCGTCTTACTTAGAGAATTTACATGACATTGGTGCATTCGACAACTCTGGAGGGATAAATTTTTGTCTTGCAATGTTAACAACGTCTTAAGAAATCCAAAGCCTATAGTGATCTGTAATAATTTAGTTAATGTAATGATTCTAAGTACCTTCCGGGTAATTGAAGGGTTTTTCTTATTCTTATTTTTCTGAAACTTACCGTTTATGAGTGTGATTTGTTCTGCTGCACCAGCGCCTCGTAGTGCATCCTCTAGCTGAGCCCTCCTTTTATTCTCCAGATCAAGCTGATCTTGAAGTCTTCGACGCAATCGTTTCTCCCTCCGAAGTCGCTTTTGTGCCAAAACTGAAACAAAAACAGACAAATATAATATTGGGTATCACTAATACTAGTCTGATATTTTATCAAATCTGAGGACATGTCGAATTTTTGATAAACTATCGTATGTCATAAAATCTATGTTGAATTTAAGCTCGGACTTTTCTGATTCTTGTTGGACATTCTATCTAAAATGGTTAATAATTGCCAATTTTCTGGACAGGTGGTACCTGTTTGCGGTCACCATGAGATAGCTATTTTCTGTTGGATGCTATACAAATTTTGTTTTAAGGACATAACCACCGTTTTCGCGGAATAATTGGCATAAAAGTTCCCATTATAGAGCTATAATTTTGTTAAGGAAGGAAATTATTTTTTGCTATCAAATAGTAATCTGCCGGAGTGCAGGTGTGTGAAATTTTAGTTGCATGAAATAGAAAGAAACAGAAAAGATCATATCCGGTCTGTTTGGATATTTGTCGGCTATCGAATTCTGATGAGGTGGTCAGGTGACAGATGACAACGATGGTTTAGAAATATAGGGGAGGTCTTATACGCAGGGCTGCGTTCGTAAATTGTTACGGAGTGTATTTTATATAATATGCGTTCGGAAACAGAACAAACTGGAACGTCAAAAGTGCGCATTACTTCTCCTGCTCAAAACTTTGATTTGCTTTATTTGGTTATAAAAAACTGCTCAAAATTAGCAAGATATGTATTTTTGACGATAAATCTTCCATTGTATCCATTGAGGTCTCGTAATAAATACAATGGTCGCAGAAAACGTGATTAGAAATTAGTCGCCGGTCATGTGGTGTCAGTACATACAGTGATGGACAAAAGTATATACACAAATATGAATATTTACCTAAATACCTTTAGAAAACGAATTCATACTTCATTGCTCCATAAACAAATGCGTTATTAGTAGAAAAACTAAATTCCTTGTTTTTACATTATCTGCAATGAACACAATACAAGTCTGAATATAAGCACTTTTTTATGAGGGGCAAAAATATGTAGACAAATTCTTTTCAATATTAGTTTAGTATAGTTTCGTGTCAGAAGAGGATTAGTTTGTGTTCATCAAGTATTGTGGAATAAGTTGAGTGATTTTAAAACCATGCCGCGTGGTCCAGAAATTTCTTTCGATGTTAAAGATGGTCAACGTCAAGTGTTTCAGTGACTAATCCAAGTTCAATATGTTTCGATCAGATGGTGTTCATTACGTTAGACGTCCTAGTGGACAAAGATTGAACCCCAAGTACACTTTGCCCACTGTCAAACATGGAGGCGGGTCTGTTATGGTTTGGGGGTGTTTTTCGGGGTTTGGGATGGGACCTTTACACAAAATAGATGGCATTATGGATAAGTTTATATACACAGACATACTAAAGCATGTCATGTTACCCTATATGGAAGACCATATGCCCTTAAGATCAATCTTCCAACAAGATAATGACCCGAAGCTCACTTCAGATCTCGCAAAGAAATTCTTTCTGGATTGAAAGGTACCAGTTCTCAAACGGCCTTCACAGTCTCCCGATATAAACCCCATTGAAAATTTATGGGAATAATTTGATAAGCAGATACGAAAATTATTCAAACAAGGATGAACTTTTTACCGCTTTAGAGCTAAAGTGGAGAGAGATTGATGAATCTGATATCAAGAAACTTCTACAATCTATGTCGAGACGATGCCAGGCGGTGATTGATAATAATGGTTATGCTGCAAAATATTAACACAAACATGGTTGGTTTTCTATAATTCAATGAACTTTGCTCCTTTTTTCTATAATTGTTTTGCTTTGTCTATATATTTTTGTCCTTCATAGGTCCAGTTTTTTTAATTAATTTTTTACTGAAGGGAGTCTAATGAATTTATTTATGTATAAGTGAGTATTATGCTATAACGAATTATATATACAGGTTGGTGTATTAATAAAACAAGTTAAAAAAGAAATACAGCACAATATTAATTTGTCTATATACTTTTGTCCATTACTGTAGCTTTGTAATATGTTAAACGTTCTATTTCACAGTAGTCCAGAGTAAAATTTCAACTGTCAATCAACATTCCATTACTGCATACGGTATTATATTGCCGAAAGATTTACAAACGCTCCTCACGGCGCGTTAAATGACGGGAAACCATAACTGTTGAACATTTTTTTACCTATTTGCAGCTACGATTTCTGGAACCATCAAGATATACAGAACGTCGCAGGTGTGGTTCGGATACCGTGCAATGCCGCGTTCTTGTAGATATTGTGAGCTTAGCACGTGGCATTCTCGCTGAGCATATACATACTCCTTGGGAGAAACCATTATTATACATTATGATGAGGAAGAGAGATGGAAATATACAAAAGTATGTAGGTGCGTGAAAGACACTCGATTGTAGGATCCTATCTGGCAGCGTCGGAATGTGACGGACAACGGGGTAAAGTAGAAGAGTGATAAAAGAGAGAGATGGCAGAACGGGCGCATGGCGCCTACCGCTTAGACGGATGCGCTCAACAAATGCGATTTGTTTCTCCCATTCGCAGAGTTGCCGATACCAATATGTCATATTTCTAAGAAATCTAAGTCTACCCAAATTTCGGGAAAAATAGCTGCGGATTCCACATAAGAGTATTCCAAAAATGAAAAAAGTTCAAACTATTAAAACTGTATTAATGTTTCGTGGTTCAAATCATATTTTTCATGTTTTTATATTGTTGTATAAATGATTTTGTAATCCCGATTCTTGTTGCCAGTAGAGATACAACAGTATTGAGAGAAATCATGGACCGCTAGATAGGGCTACAACTACCATATGACTATCAAACAGTAGTGATAAACAGGGTTTGTTTATAGCACAGTTGCCTGGTGTGGCGAATTTACGCCATAGGGGCGATTTGACAACTTTGAAGGACAACTATAACGGTTATTATGGTGCCCGGTATTCGGGAATCTGGCAATACCTGATGATTCCTAACGTTTATTACGCCAGATTGTTTGCTGACTTGCGCAGTACAACATGACAATCAACGTGACTGAGCACCTGGTAACCCTGGTTTAAGGTGTTATATTTAAAGAGCTTGGGGCAGTTAGGTATCTAGGTCACATTTTTTAATGTATTTCGAGAGTCCGTAATGTTGAGTAAATACTAGATCACGTTTCTTGCTTAGTTTGCTGAAAATTCTACAATAGACGTACATTTTGAGAAACAGAGATTTGGTGACGACAAAATCGTAAAAATATAACGCATTTTCGTAAAATAATTTCTTTGTTGAAAAGACTGTGGCTTGATGACCCATTGAACGAGTATAGTGTCCCGCTCCGCTTTGAATATTCGAAACACTATACTCCAGCAGCATTCAGCTTCAATGTTATCTTTATGAAGTTCTAACGTCTAGGCCATGCTGATTAAAAGCTTGAATGAATCAACACTTAACTCTAAATTCCCCACAATTCGGGAAGCTCTACTCAAATTGGCAACACAGCGTATCTGCCTATTATTCTCATTCGTGATACAGGTCTGCGGTTAACGGTAGGAAATATGTACGAATAGCGATGAAAGTAGACGAGCCGATGCGCTGTTGCCAAGAAATGATTTCCTATGTATAACAATGGTTTTTCCTAAGGTGTATATTTCCACATCGTATAAGTAGGGCGGGATGCAATACGGATCTATTACCTGTCAACAAAGTATGGCCAATATTGGATTGGAATGAAGTAGATGGGTAACTAGATGCTTATTAAAAAGAGTCGCTATACTTTCACCAAAGAAAACCACCTGATTTTTCTCTTGGCGTATAAAAATGGAGATAACGATGTAGCTTGACTGATCAAATATATAAATTAGATATGTAAACCTTGGGTTCTACTGAATAAAGCTTCAAAATTTAAGTAGACTTTTGGCCTGCCTCCCAAAATTACAAGCTGAGCTTGCATTTGATTATTGACTCTCCAGTGATTTAATTTGAAATTTTCCAATCGGTTTAAATGGGCTATAAAATCCTATTCGCGTTTGAACAATATTTTTGAATTCAACTTCAGATTATGAATTGGATAACGACTTTTTGCGTTGAAAACAGTATATCCCAATTCTAAGGTACAATATTCGTCGTTTGATAATTGCAAAACCTCAAGGAGAGATGGTTTTCGGCTACTGTTTCTATTAGATCTCAAAAATTAGAAATTCGATGAAATTTTTACACAATGCTACTACCGTTAACGACGCAAAAACTTGATCTTGAAGGAGGTGGAGGAGGATATATGTCAGTGTTTTGACGTTGGTGTATTTACACAACCCAACCCCAGTAATTCTACCCTTAAAACTTAGGAATATCTCCTAGAGTCGGGTATCGATATCTGCGACGGGACCGGCAGCGGTATTACGTAACCTGAAGAGTGACATTATGTCGGTTTTTCTGATATTATGTCGTTTTGTTCTTGTCATTATATATTTTTCACGTAATAAGCCTGCCGGGATGGAAAAACGTCATTAAATTTTTCTGTTATGCATGTTTGTAGCTAATCTTTTTCTCAGAAGGGCCAACTTGTGCCAAACAAAATCCTTTTCGAACTGATGATAGCGTAGCGTGGGAAGTACAGAGTCAACTTACTCGACGCCATTTTCTGTGGTCCAAACAGTCCCAAGGTGCAGTCGCTGTTTCTCAATGGCTTTGAGATTCGTGCCACTGTTGGAGAAAACTTTAGGAAAATTGACTCAACGCGATTTTTATTTTGAGTTGAACACACATTGTCGCGGATGCTTGGGGACAGCTACTTAAATCCATTTGTCGATTTTGAAAACTAATAATAAATTGTTGTTACGCCGTTACCTTTCCCGATAAAGTGCTGCGGCTTGATTGGCATTGTCAACACTCACCATAAATAAAATGAATTTGAGCACTGATACATTTCCGTTCTAAAGATTGGACTGTTCACCACATGGAAGATCTAACTTACTATAAAAAATACTGCGAGCGATGGGGTAGTTAAGAAATCTTGACACTTAATCTGTCACTATGACATCAAACAAAAACCAACAAGTAGCTAGGGAAATCTGATTTCTCCATATTTATTTTTTTTAGGAAGAAACAGGAGTCTTAGCTAACCTTAATAGGAGTCTCCCTTAAATTGACAGCAGGAAATACGGTGTATTGTATAATTTTGCAATCTCAATGAATTAGGCAAATTATTCACGTCTTGTTCCACTAGATTACCGCGATATTATTGACACCACACGTGTTCAAACTTAAGAGGAAAAAAGTCATTTTTTCCGAGTTTTAATGATTTTTTAAAATAGCAATTAACCTGTAGCACGAAAATGGAGATTTATATTTTATGACACATGTATCCAGGAATACTATGTTGAAAAAAGAATGAGAAAAACCCTTCATGTGTTATCACAAGACTTATAACAGTGAGTGAAAGAGCCAGTTTCCTCCAAATTTGAAAAACTTCACAAAAATTGATAACCGTGCAACTTTTACTACACAATTTTCAATTTTTTGAATCGTTATCACGTCTTCCAACTACAGATTAAAGGCTATCCACTCTTTACGCCAAGCCCTGTATACAGGGTGATTCACAAGTCGTGACCAAAAATGAGACACCATAAACAGCACCGCATTTTAAGCGGGGTCTTCTATTTAACATATTTTCCTCCAGGGCTTCATTAAATATTACAGGGTGTTGAAGTTTAAAAATAAAAAAGATTTTTTTTTAATATCTTCATAGCCGTCAGCTGGAATGAACTAAAATTTGATATGTGGATTTAGTTAAGTATTGTTCACATTCAAAAGTCGTTACTTAAAGTTAACGTGCACCAGTGGCGGATATACAGGGGATTGTGGCATTATTTTTCCAAATAAAAATAGTACGCTACCGTTTTTTTTTTTTGGAAACTGATCAACAGTATTAATTTGTTCAGCGTACACTAGTTGTTTAAAAGCGCGCCACAACAAGAAATCCAGGAGACATCGTTGTCGAAAATGATTATTTAAACATGAGGTTATGTAACGACGAACATGCGGTGAGGCACCGTCAAGCTGATACCACGTTCGTACTATCGTTGCTAACGGAACATCATCTAATACATTTTCTATGTAATTCTCTAGAAAAGATAAGTATTTAAACGTTGTGGCAATGCGTGCATAAACAGTTGGCCGTTGAAAATGCTGCACCAGAAATTTCTAGAAAATCTGTGTTGAAACGAGTGGATTTTTGCCGAACGGGGTTCTCTAACGACCAAATATGTTCATTGTGAGAATTAAAGTTTTCACTCCTCATAAGAAGCGATTCATCTGACCAACAAAAATTTCGTCGTTGCACTTCGTCTCCGGGTTTCAGACATTGTACATTTTGCCGATGGTAAGGATATAAACTTCCCGATTTAAAATTCTCCACGCAAGACCTTGGGAACATAGTAACTGGGCTGCAATCCGGCAAGTACTCGTACTAGGATCTTGAACAGTATGCTAGACATCATGCCCTCAAGCTCCGGGAAGTTTGGGAAGTTTTAGAAATGATCGCGTAAAAACCTTTGGGGCAGGTTGGCATCTCTTAGGAAATCTACGTTGATATTACCGAAAAGCCACTAAAGAATTTCCATTACAGAACCAGTTCATAAAATCGGCGCACTCATCACTGCTAAATTCCATTTCACAACACTCAAAACTGGAAAAAGAGACTTTTGACTTGACTTTAAAGAAAATAGTAGTAGTAACGATAACAACCCTATAAACACATATCTTTGACAAACTATCTCCCAAGAAACGTCAAGTTGGTATCAAAGCCTCCTATTTTATTTTAAAACTCATTGTATCTCGGCTCTTCACGAATGATCTAATTTGTTTTATTTTTATTTTTACGAATAGAGTGCTCTCTAAAAAAAATAACACATGTGTAATTATTTTTACAAATTGAAGGTAAGATTGGAAAAATGCGCGTTTCGAAAAAATAATGTCACTATTCACCTGTATCTCCGCCACTGGTACAGGTTAATTTTAACTAAAGCTTTTAAATGTGGACAATACTTAGGCAAATCACATAAAACATTTTAGCTCATTCCAGCTCACGGTTTTGAAAATGTTAAAGAATAATTGTTTTTTTCTTTTTAAACTTCAACACCTCGTATCTTTTTAATGAAGCCTTCGCGGAGAAAATGTTACATAGTTACATATGATGTTTCATTTTTGGTCACGACTTGTGAATCACCCTGTATAAAGACTTCGCATAAGGTACACACCGACTATGCCGTGCCAAAGGCAGACAGACACCTATAAAGTGTGCGTGTGCGATTTATCGTGAATCTCTCGGTGCATATCGTGGCTGACTGCAGTCGGTGGTCAGTATCTGGGTGTGGCCTGCAAAGCGGTGTAAGGACGACTGAACCGGCAGCCAATCGCAGCGGATACCTAATGTCAGGTTTGGAATGCATAATGTGCAACATACACTCGACTCACTCACAGGTTGGTAATGGTAATGCCGGCCACTTGGCTGGGCTTATCGCTACGGATTATTCTTCAAGATGGAAGCCGTCGATAGACTGATTGATCAGTATTGACTGTATCTTCTTGAGACGTTTTTTGGTTGTCAGTGTGTTACAGTGGTAAGAGGCATTTTTGGGATCATGCCTCATGAACAAGAATCAACACTGTACAGTAGCGTGGTATCCAAAATTGTTGAAAATTAAATATAATCAACTTCAATTTTAACGTAGCAAACTATAAAAAGTACTATTTCTCTTAAAAGCTTCCATATATAAACCGACCTAGATTCGCTTTACTTTCTATAATAATTGAGATAAGACCTAAACGACCATTGGTGACCAATATAAAAATGAAAAAAAATGTTGTTGGTTGCTTTGTTTCATAGATTTGCTACCACCGTGGATGAAGCCAGGTTAATAACAACCACGGACGTTTCCAGAAAAGAAGAAACTCAATATTCGTTAGAGAAGTCCTAAGAATACCGGTAGAATTATCTATCATTTCAAATAGTTCGACAGAACATACTTAATTACGTGACACCTTTTGCATGCTATCCATAAGTGGCAGCTAATTTTGAAAAAAAACGCACTTCTAGTCTTATCTCTGGAACACTACCTTCTCGATCGATCGATTATTAAATGCATTGAAGATGACGTACATGTCAAGTATGGTCGATACCAGAATTCCTGTGTACTGTTTTTAAAAACTACAGCAGCACTTGGTGGTCAATACCTTCACAAGTGTTGAATTTCTGTAGTGCTTAGCTGAAAGCTTACTTTTGTATACATAATAGACATGATGTTTCTTTTTGAGAATACGAGTCTTTACTTGGGCTTTTATGTAATCAAACAAATTGTACAAGACATGGATGTAACGCTTTCGATACTTTTCTGTTGATAACATGAATTTGAATTTCGATACTATAAAAATTACTCAAAATCCTCAAGACAATAACTAATTTGATCTAAGATACACAGAAATCGGATGCATCGTTGCAGACTTTTTTGGATGAGGACTGAGAACAAAATATAACCAAGACAATGAGAATCACGAAACAACAGGACATCTAGGAGAATCAAAGCACTATCCAATCAGCGTGTAAGGTGAGGTGCTTTTAGGTACCTTAGGGCCAATTTCACCAACAACAGTCTGTTATTCTCCACCTATAGGGTAACAGCCCGTCAAATACAGCCAATGAGCGTCAAGTTCCAATCAACGAATTTTAGCAACCAATAGCTATGAAATGTTGGAAACCAAATATTGTCAAAGTATGAGATGACATCTTGTCATTGAAACATCATCAGCTTATTGAATATTAGAAATTACATATAATTCAGTCAAAATTTAAACAAATGTTTGATTTTTGAATAAAATTCATGATTTAATTACTTACTATTGTTGACTTTTTATTCATGTTTATACTATTTTCTTCAATTGATATGTGATTTTACTGATTCAAGATCATCTACTGGGTGTTTTTTCCTATAAACCTCTTGCAGATAGCTATTAAGCACCTACTTGATGACTGGCTCTACCAAAAAGTTCATAGATATTGCTCGTTTCCAAACATTCATTCATTTACTTGCCGTTCATCAGAACCATTATGGCACCTAAGATTGATATTCCCACAAAACCATTCTGGTTTTTTAATATCCATACATCCATAAAGTTGAATATTTTTCGTTGTTCAGGAACTTAACCAACATCCACACTATATTCACAGCGATTAATAAATACCCAAATATATGTCGTAGAGCTACCAGCAAACCTAAAACCAGCAGAAAAACTAGAAATTTGCAATATTTTTCTTTTTTCACTAAGTACATATTCTGGGTTATATTTATATTAGACGTTATTTGAATCACAAAACATATACACTGATTTGAATAACAGCTGATTATCTCCTGATATTTTAAAACTAACCATATCGACAAGTGACACATAATTCTGTGGCATCCGTCAACACTTCATCCCAGTGGAGCAACTATCGAAATAAACTTTATTAATTCCAAGTCTTATTTTTGTTTTACTGTGCCTGCTTAGATATTCAAATACGGCCAGGAATTATTAGCGCCTAGCTATTTTAGGCCTTCAATAACTCCTTATTTTAGATCTCTCCTTATTTTGTTTTTTCCACGCATTCATGGTAGAAAGAAAAATATTTTATCGAATATCGATACCGTATACCGTGCATCAGGCACGCCCATCACTAGTTTGACAGATTGCAGAATGATGTCAAGGTGACAATCGTTATGTGGCAGTTGTTTTTGTTTTTGTCTGAAATAGGTAAGTAGGCTTTGTGTATTCATTTTTATTTTTATAGCGTTTCCAGAATTTCATATTTCGAAACGATGTCAAGGGCCGGCAGGGGAAAATCTTTCTCTGAGAACTGAAAATCATTAAACGCGCTGTTTTCAGTCTATTTTATTCTATCCCTTGGGAAAGTACAGAATGAAGAAAAGACTACAGTGCTCAGTTGCCACTCAGTGGCTCAGTCCCCTTCTGTAATGATAATATTCAAATACTACTAAACACCTAAATAGCTTTCTGGCCTTTCAATTTCGAAGCTACCAGTCCTCGCTTCGAGATGGTAGCACAGTTAAGGATAGACTCGGGGTATACGGTTACGGATGTTTATGATTCCTCTCGATATCGATATATCGTCATGAAACCATCGATGCGTAAAAATCGATGTTCTACGTCCGATGTATCGATGTTTTCGATACATCAATGTATCGTCTATCGTCGCCATCCCTATAATGTATCCCCACCAGTCATCAGTCAAAAATCTTAACCACCAATATTTTATCACTATTTATAATTCTTTTTAGCTCTTATTTTTCAGTAATTACTAATAATTTTAGGCCTATGTCTACAGCAATTGCATTATGCACCTCGGAAATGTTTAGATTAACATGTTTTATACATATCGGTGTTTTAGGATGGGGACGACCATACTGTTTTGATTGCTTTGAAGAAATTCATTAACCCATGAATTTATAACAAATGATTACTATTATGATGTAAAGAGAGATGAGGAATTGGTTGGAATACATTTTATATTCTATTTTCTTGCAAATCCGCGCAACTCCACAGGTATGTGTAGCTATAATGATCACATATACACACAGTATATTGAACTTAACAAATTTCGAGATTGCCATGAATTAACAAACGACCAAACCTGCTGCCAAATTTAACAGCTAGAAAATCGACCTATTATTTCCCCCATTCCCATTCGCTGAGGGGATAACGGATGGTCAAGTGTACACCTATAACATAAATCAAAATACATGAAAGTTGTCCTGTTTTCTCTGTACAAAAGCATCATGTTGGAATCAAAAAGTGGTATTTTTTGTAATACAGTCGAATTTTCACGATTTTATTCAACATTTTAATAGAAATCACTGATATTCTGAGACCTTTGACAGCTTCCGTCAAATTGCATTTCGATAAAATATTTTCCTATTAGTCCATAATATTAATGTTGGTGAAATCGGCCCTAAAGTCAGTTGACAACTGTAAAAAGTTGCCTGTCTTGGTATTTTGTCGCCCAATCAGATCTGGCTAGATACTAGACTACCAAAGTCACGGTGGAAAATGAAAACAAAAAAAGAGATATATTTTCAGCTAGGATAGTAAGACTTTTTAATTCTTACTATTACTGTCGTTAAACGAACTTTAACTGAAGTTAGTGTTGAACATAGTAGAGTATTGCGAAAAGCGTATTGGATATCAAAACAAATTTTTGAACGCTTATGGAGTTCGTGATCGCTTTACTAAATATATTTTTCTAGATCAAATGTTATCAAATGCTTTCCTTCTTCGTCTTGCTTTGTACGTCATTGGCGAGGAGGCATTGTAATCGAGTAAGATTTCTAAAATCAAATATTATGTTTTCTGGATATTAAATGACATCTATATCACGTAAAACCATGTTGCCATTTCCGTTAATCTGTCGATTCGTCTGCTGGTCTGTCCGCTAGTCCCTGGCTGTTCATAACTTGGAGAGTTTTATTTGGATTCTTAAGAAATTTTTACATCAGTGCAAAAAGTTTTGTCGTTTTGAAAGTTCGCCTAGAGCGGCGAAGCCGAGTGCGAAAAACGAAAAAAAAAACAAAACCGCTCAAGTTCAATTTTTTGGCATTTCAAGAACTCCTGATAGTTTTATGAAACGTTTTTGCAGGGCCTGAGAATGGCGGGCTAGGCGTTAATAGACTTTTATGCTTCTAGCCCCGGTAACTCTAGGAAGCTATTAGACATATTTCACACATAGATTTATTCACACATTTGCATGTAAAGCTTATAATCTATTAACCCCGCCCATACCCAGCGTGCCGAGAACAGCTACATTTTATGTTCATACAGTGGATCTTAATTTTTGGTTTTTAAATTCGCACTTTGGCATACGAAATCTAATGGTAATCCAGTATGTTGTATATAAGAAGTATACATGTTTATATTATCTGTTCTCTATTTTTTTAATATTATTATATTGGATATTATGTATTAGATTTTTGCACATTACGAAAAATTACATAAATTCTTTTTTGTTTGCTGTCAGTATGTCTGTCCTTGTGCCTGATCATCCGCCTGGTAATCTTTGAACAAAGCTAGAAAAGTACTGATTACATTGCAATTTTTGCCACAAGATTATTGTGACTCTAAGGACGCAAAAGCTTGATGCTTGAAAATGGTGACGGTTTTAGAAACGAGAAACCAAAGATTTCAAGTTATGATCATCCTTCGCTTTCCAAAGTTTCTCGAGTTATAATTTTTGAGCACAGTAAAATTATTTTGGATGAGTCAAATGCTTTTTTCAAATACCAGTATTCGTTCTTCAACCTTCTGGTTATATTATGATAGGTTCAGTGGTGTTTTAAAGTTGAAAAAATGTGAAGCCATGCAGTAGCTACATTTTTTAGCTATCCGTAATGCCTTTTGAATTTTGTTTCATTACGTGACTAAGCTCAATGTTTAAAATGACCTTTGATCTTCGTTTTAACTTTTCATCGTACACTGTAGCTAAATTTTTGTTAGAATTTATCTGTTTTCAATATTACGTATTACTATAGGTAGTGCCCACGCAAGATCTTTTTACACAATTGGAGAACGTTTTGCTTCAGAATTTGTTTACATACTTCATTTACTTATTTTCTGACATGCAGTCAATAGAAGTATTATACAACTTTTATATTACCGAGTGTCTCGTTTATAATCCTTCCAGTATTTCCATATTCAGCAAGCCCCCCACAGAACGCCGCATATATATGAAGCTGCTGCTCATCAGGGGCTTGGTCAAAGCACGTTCTAAGGCCGTGGTAAAATAACAAAAATTACATATCTTAGGTCATTGTTCCCAACTTGGTCTTCAATTTACCATCAATGTATGTATGTATGTCTCGTCTGTGACTATCATTACGGATTATTCCAGCCTTTCCCATGGAGGTGCCATTATAAATACAGACATTGCGTGTTTGCCTTTTAGAAACGGCCAATCACAGTACAGCAACAATGTGGCTTCCTTCATCTCATGTTTTCTTAATAATACATATACGTATGTACGCTTTCTGTAACTGCTTATACAGTATGAAGTCTGCGAACATACACCTAAACACCCTTTAATCTCCTTGCCGACTGAAGGAATCATTGTCAGTAATTATAAACGTGCTGGTTCACAATTCAGTCATAAGACGTATGTGATGCTTTCTTGAATAGCCTGGTGGTCATTAGAATCAGGGACGTAGAAATGATTTAAATTATATAGATCTTAGCTGAATGAATCCTCTTCTATGACTTATCTTTGCAGCTCAGCCATTTACATTTCTTCTAGCAATTCTTGATTTGGCTTCTCTTATTGAATCCTTGGACCATTAAGTCAAGCACATTCGATTCTTGGGCAGTCCTAAAATCTTTGGAAGTGTTTCTCCGGATCGAGACAAATTCTACATTTAAGAGATCCGACTTTTCTAAAATACTAATGGGAAACCTAAGGCAATCTAAGGGGCCGTGAATCAGGGCCTGGTTGTTTTATCCATCGACCTCCATTTGTCTATGTTAAAGCTTGAAGAACAATCGTACCGAAGCTGCTATATGTATACCTCAGATATAACACTTGATCGTTTGAAAAAGTTAGGCGGCCTATGACAAAACGATCATAGTATTCTATTATGAACGGATTTTAAAGATTGACAAGCGTCAATTGTAATATAAACAGATTTATTACACATACACAAGATTATTTTGTGGTTTTTGACAATTTTGTAATGAAGGAAGTTAGCAACTGAAGCGTACCTATTAGATGTTTGCATTTACAGTTTTGAATTGATCTAACGGGTTTATTTAATTAGGCCAATCATTATTTTTTATATAGTTGTATAGCTTATAATGGCATAATGATATTTCTTCTCTTGCCTTCTGTGAATGAAATTACCTTTTTTTTATACTCCAACTACCACGAAGACCTAAGGCTTAAGCACCCATTGGGTACCGTATGGCTATAGGGGGATACCTACATGGGAAAGGGGGAACGCCACACGGACTCTGGGGAGGGAACACGTGTGCATGCAACATGCACACATTCTGGCTCCGCCTACGAGATCCGCCGGGTGGTACCTCCGCGTTCGACAGTCAGAGGCCGTCTACCACCTACGGACAATCACAACATCCATAGCCAAGAGAAAAATTTCTCCTGGGACGGGACTCGAACCCGCACAGCGCCCAGCGACTGATCAGGAGACGGAAGAGTCTACTACTGCGGCCACCGGTGCTGCCTAAAACCTCTACCATGATCCCACTTTTTACTCAAAATTCGTCTTTGAGTCGTCACTCGTTAACTTCAGATGAACCTAGCGCCTCTGATTGCATGCTATACGTCACTTTATTGGATCACTTTAATATCCAATTTTATTTAACAAACGGGAAAATAATACCTTTGAAACTATTTGAAAACACCTCAGTGTACGCCAATGATATTACTTTATACCATAAATAAAATTAGACTTGTCGGTAGAGGTGTTATTTGTTGGAGGAAGTAAAAAATAAAACCAACGAGTCAGGAACGGAAGATGGTCATAAAGTGACTCGTTACACAATGGAAGATAATATTTGCTCTAAAACAGTAGCACCGAGTTAAATATAGAATAAGCCATGATATTGTTCCTTGTTTTCTCTCCAAACGGGGAAATGTGCATTGTGCAGCTTGAAACGGAGATATGAGGAAGGCTTGGCTCTGTTTACTCATCAGAGTTTCATTTTAGTCATGAACCTATTACAAGTAAGTGGGATTTTAATTAAGAATGGAAATTGCTTAAAAATCTAAACAGATTGCAGGGTTCGAAACTATGAGAATGTTCCCTAAATCAGATCATAAAATGAGTGATACAATGTCATTGCCATTATAGCCTAGTTCGCTTACGGTTGCTAGTTCTACTTTTTTCAGCAGATGTTACTATATATGACCTAGATATATACAATAAAAAAAATTAGGGGATATAGTACAACTAAGGAAAGAATATCCAAGGACTACATTGTCCATACTCGATGCTGCTCAGAGGAAGGCTGTCTAACTGTTCGATGATACTTCTTTTATGGACAGTCTCGGGACCCATTCGCCCCGTGAATGGCGGGCGGCCTGGTTCTCCCTACCGCTACGTCAACGGGCTTTGCTCCTCAGAGCTGTCCTCTATGATACCCCGCCCGTTGAGTCTGCTAGACGGACCTTCCAGGCTTCTGCCTACCATCATAAATCTGTTGAATTTCTCACATCCACAACTGGCCGGTATGACCACGTCTTTATTACTAGGGTGTCGAGATTTATGTTGGGGCCAACTCAAATAGCGATATAATACACATATATCTAATGAAGAACAAAATCGAATTATCATAAAATAATTAATTTCTTCACGGAAGGAATTTTGTCAATTAATTTTAACAAAACATATTTCATAACGTTTTCTTCTGATAAGAGATCTTCACCATTCAATAAATTCCGAATTCAAACACCAGATGGCTACAAAGATACAAAATCAGTAATAATTTTAAATGGAGTATAATGTTGAAAACGTTAAGGTACCTTATTCCTAAAATTAAATATTTCAGCAGTTTTCTAAATGTTAAATGTCAATAGATGATTTTTTACGCACTTACCTACCCACTTATTTCTTATGAAATCTTGGCATGGGGTGGAGTCATGGATAATTATTTTAAAAAGACCGAAATTGCTCAGAAGCGGATATTGAAAATTATGTTTAATAAAAATAAATTATACCACCGGAAAATAGTGAGTTACAAGCTTTGGATTCCAGGCAGCTTTATTTCCACAATTTAACTAAACACACAAATTTATTACAGTATATTCTATAACTATACTATTATTATCAATTAATACTTTTGTATTTTAAAATACAAGTTTGATTTATTAGATCTTAAGCCCAAGCTCAAGTTCATACTGCTCTGGGTATTGCATGTTTATTGGTATATTTTCAGGTATTATATTACATTTTGTATTTTAACCAATAAAAAATATTATTCTTATTATTGTGGTCAGAAGCAGCAACCTAGTTCCTTGGTATATGCGTTGGAGTAGTGAAGGCTATGTCCAATAATGGTTAAGGAGGTGCTACCCTAGAATAGAAACCAGCTTCGTACAGTAACACTGTTAAAACCATAAAAAGAGGACACACATG
The DNA here is from genome assembly GCA_963669975.1 of Acanthoscelides obtectus. Lineage (NCBI taxonomy): Eukaryota > Metazoa > Arthropoda > Insecta > Coleoptera > Chrysomelidae > Acanthoscelides > Acanthoscelides obtectus. Next base: position 49,976,983 of record CAVLJG010000009.1, on the reverse strand, counting down.
CAAAATGAGGTGGGATCATTATAATATGCCTTCTGTGTGTGAGAACAGATTCAAAGGAGGCATCAATTAGTAGTATAGTAGAATAGGATTTGGAACTGTTAGTTTGGGTAAAAGACTCTCGCCATTTCCTTAAAGGTCGTTCAAAGTAAACATTAAACCAACAAACGGGCAGCTATCCAGCACATAAAGAATACGATAGCGTTAGGGGATAGGCTCGTCTGAATGTAAACAGGAGCTGTGCGAATCAACCCACCCCCACCGTCCACATACAGCGTTCTCCCGTCGAATCAAAGTTATCTTAAAGGCCGGCAGCGACACAGGGCGATAATTAAAGTTCAAGTCGCGTTCGGTGTCAAAGGCCCTCTTTGTCAGCAGGAGTGACCGCCGTAACGGACTTGAGCCCTTTGATGTCCACTGTCTTAGTGTTACACGACTATTTGGAGGTGTTGCGGTATTTAGCAATGTATGAACGCTTTGTTTGCATCGCTCCCTAGCTGCTGGAGGTACACTTTGACGTTCGTATCAAAGGTACATTTTTATGCACCCGTTCTGCCGACACCGTTAATATGGCAGCTATGTCGTAGAGGAAAAGTCACTTGAAAGAAATTCGTTTTCCTCTGAGCTTTGTCCGCAACCGCAGTTTGCTTTAGACACCGGCTGTAAAAGTGTTGCTACTCACATGCACAAGGACGCAGTGGCGTGGGTGATTCACATGGATAAAGGAAACATTTTATTCAAATTTACATATCACGAAAATAGCCATGGGTAGGAATTGACGTGTTCAGAAAAGCTCAGCGATTTCAAAGCGATAAACATAATGAACGTATCAACCATATACGAGCACTGTCTCAGTGAAGTTGGCCCAACTATCAAAACTACGTTTTTTATGAAATTTGTCACATTAGCTGGAACGTATAGAAAATTAAAATATATTTGTGATAACATACAATATTTTTATTTAATATTAGCCTAAAATACTACATATTTTTGTAACCAAGAAAAAATATCTTACACATTTAAAAAACTTCCGATTAATAAAACACGGAACCAAATAGCAGCGAATCACCACTGCGTTACATCGCCTTTTCGACTGATTACTGCTTGGATACGTCTTGACATAGTGTAAACTAATATTTGGCAGCCATCTGGTGAACATTTTTTCCAAATGTCTGGGAGACGGATTTTGAAACGAGTCTTGCGGGATTCGATCGAAGCTTTTTTTTCATGATTTGCCTCAAAATTTCAATTGGCGACTGATCTGGACTACTCGACGTCCATTTTAAAACTGAAATCTTGTTTTCTAACATCCAATCTCTTTTTTAGCCGCATGGTAAGCGACACTTGTTGTAAGATACATTCAATAGTGTTTAAGCGCATTTGTTCAATTTGGGGTATCAAGTTATTTTGATGCATATTAGTGTATTTTTTATACTTATCAGCATTCGTAATACCTTCAACAAAGTGCAAGTTTCCTACTACACTTTTTTAAGACAGTCATTCTGAAGTACTTCTTCTTTAGTTCTAATGACACGACTCCTACTATCACCAACGGATACTCCAAATAATGGAGTTCCATTTATTCGGAGTCCATAAGTTGTGTTTTTTGGCCCACGCTAATCTATATTTCTTCTGAATCTTTGTCAGCAAGGGCTTTTGCCTGGAAATACTGAATTAAAAACGAATAATAAAAACATAATGTTAGCCTATCTTGTAAGTTTTAAGAGTTTGGGCAGCTCTGTGACTAGTTGCTCTTAAAAACTTATTTGTGGTTGCCTGATTCCATAATATTTTCAATTCGTAGTGTGAATAACCGTTATACGGCTGCTTGACCTCAGTTTTGTCTTTTAATTTTGGTATCGAAATTTATTTATGTTATATCTTTTCAGATAACATTTGTTTCATTTCTTATGTTAATGTGTTACATAGGTTTGAATATATTCACTACAATTTTCTGGAAAAATGTATAGATTTTGCAATTCGGACGTTTGTTTACAAGATGAGCTGGTTGGAGACAAAATATTTTGAGAATCTTCCAGCGTTCTAGAAACTCAAGACGTTAACCTAGGAAAGCACACACAGGTAACTGTGACCTATATATATATATATATACTATCTTATATATATATATATATATAACTGTGACCTATATATATATATATACTATCTTATATATATATATACTATCTTATATATATATATATATAAGATAGTATATATATATATATATATATAGGTCACAGTTACCTGTGTGTGCTTTCCTAGGTTAACGTCTTGAGTTTCTAGAACGCTGGAAGATTCTCAAAATATTTTGTCTCCAACCAGCTCATCTTGTAAATAAACGTCCGAATTGCAAAATCTATACATTTTTCCACAAAATTGTAGTGGATATATTCAAACCTATGTAACACATTAACATAAGAAATGAAACAAATATTATCTGAAAAGACATAACATAAATAAATTTCGATACCAAAATTAAAAGACAAAACTGAGGTCAAGCAGCCGTATAACGGTTATTCACTTTTTCGAAAAATTTCTTTTGTAGTAGTAGTACAGATATTTAAATACGGACCAGAGAGTAGGTATTCACGTTTCAAAAGCCTTACCAATTCCAAAACAATTAAAAAAACCGAGATCTATCTCAGTGAAGGTGGCCCAACGCCCCAAAACATGATATTTGGGAATTTATTTCATTAAAATTTTATTTCAAATATAATATTTTTGATGTCTTTAAATGTTTATGGAAAGATAACAAAATCGACACGCATATTTTTAAAGCGTTTATATTTCGGAATTGTCTTTTTTGCAAAATGATTCGTGTATAGCAAAATACATGATGGAAGCAACTTAAGTTGAATGGTCTGATTATTCGCATCGATAAAATAAGAGTAGGCTTTATAAAAGAAATGATAACATTTTACGTTGCTAAGAAGCTGATTTTGCTTCGGTGTTGTTGTTAATAATGAAAAATGGCTCGTGGTAAAGCTGTTTCTGACGAAATAAGAAAAGTGATCATTCTTTTGCATTTAAAAGGCCAAAATACTTTATAAATCGCTAAAGGGGGTTAACATGTTAAGGCATATAAGATAGTATTAAATTATTTGGTGGAACTTGTGAAGATTCATACTTTATGGGTTGTTTATTTTATCATAATGTCCAGAGAAGTAGGCACTCATCTCAAACGTCCTCCTCTTCATTGCCCTGGCTTTGTTCAATTTGTTCGCAGAAAATTGTGTAAAAGTGTGCATAAAATATTACTACCTATTAAGTGGTGATAATAATAATTTTCTGAGCTTCCTTTCTATCACTATAGATTTCCGACAATACTTTTCAAGATATTTAAAAAACATATCTTTGAATGGAAACGGTAACGATTTTAGAATGTCAATTTCGGTTCAGGTCCCTGCGGTCAGCTTTGTAATTTTATTATGAAATCGTTCGTTATATATTATACAGGGTGCGGCAGAGAGGACGGACGTTTTTGGGATGGGTAGTACTCTCCGCCTCCGCCTAGTTAACCAGCAGAATTGTCGTTATTGGGCTAATGAAAATCCGCAACAGTTACACGAAAGACCGCTGCACAGCCCAGCAGTAACGGTTTGGTGCGCTGTATCGCAAACTTGCATCATTGGCCCTTACTTCTTCGAAGACGGTAATGGTCGTGATGTTACCGTGAACTCAGAGCGCTACGTCGACATGATCACCAACTTCTTTCTCCTTGAATTACAACGGCGGCGTGTTCCAATGCGACGTGTGTGGTTCCAGCAGAATGGGGCGACCGCCCACACAGCCCGAGCATCCATGGACGTTATTCGCCCTCTCTTCCCTGGTCGCCTTAATTCCAGGTTTGGCGATGTTCATTGGCCTCCTCGGTCCCCAGATTTATCCATATGCGATTTTTTCTCATCGGGACACCTCAAGGCTAGAATATACGCGAACAAGCCCCGAACTCTGGACGAATTGAAGAGCGAAATTCGCGTGGAAGTCGCCCAAGTTGAGAGAGCGATATTGGAGAGAGTCTACGCGAACTTCCAAGAACGCCTCCAGCACTGCATCAGCGATTTCGGCCACCACATGCCTGATATGATTTTCCACACTTGACTGTCTCAAATGCTATTTCCTTCTGAATCTGATTCCATCAATAAATTTGTTTTCGAGTAAAAATTAACTGTTTTATGATTTTTTTAAAACCGTCCATCCTCTCTCCCGCACCCTGTAGATACATTGAATTATGACTAGTTGATCTAGGATCACCTTTCAAGTGTTATAGAGAATGTTGTCATCAAAATCACACATCCGATCGTCCCATGTAGTATAAATGACAATACTGGCTTGGTGATGCTTGTTAATGAGATTCGACCTGTATAATATTCATTGTAACAGACTGTATTTGGTTATCCTGGAACATGTTCTCTTTCCAGGCAGTTAGCAATCATTTGTGATATTTTGTTGTATGGCAAAAATAAAAGTTTTTATTATTTTTGTACTGTTGAGATAAACTTGAATTGTTATAGCGATGCTAGTTTCAAATGAGTGAGCAGCTAAAATTATTATTTTATTTGATGGAACTCACCAAACTACTCTTTGTTGTACGTGATACAAAGCTCCACACCGCAAGTTGAATGTTTCCATAAGGTGTGTGTGTGTGTGTGTCTATGTTTATTGCAACCAATAATTGTCGTCGTAATGGCAGTAACCCACTAGGAGCCAAGTATAGTATAAAATCGACAAGAAAATGTTACCCCATAAGGGCGGACTTAGGAATCTGTTTGGGGGGGGGGGGGGTAAGTAAGGGGTATAGTAATTTTTACACCAAGATAATATTTTCTCGGAAAAAAATGGCATACTTGGGCGTCTAGAGGGGCACCCCCCTCGTGCTCTCTAAATCCTCCATTGCCAAGGTATGTGATTGTTGCTAAATAATATGCAATTTTATTGACCGTATTCACTGAGCATTATGGACTACGGTAGATAATGATACGTTAAGGGTGTCGCCCTACCTTTTCCGTACCATGCACCCCTTCTTCATTGTGATTTTCTGTAATTGAACGAGTAAATAGGACGACAAACTACTGCAAGTCTGGTCCAGAGAGTGATCCAATTGGAAAACCAGACCTCACGCAAAAATTTTAATTGAGCAAAAAAGAAAACGCGAACTGGCGGCGCTAGGGAAGACGCGCATTATAGAAAAGCTGTCGGGTTAATTATCGACGGTCTTTGTGAATTGCGCGTTTTCAATTAAAAGTTTGAAGATATCTGCGGAAGATGAGCCGGGCGGTGTCTTGGCCGCGGCCCCCCGCAGCCAGGGCGAGCATTAGGCGGCCCCGAGCAGCAGGGGCCCCACCAATACCTAATTACGCTCCTCAGTTCATTAACAAACTTTATTAATCAACCTTCGACGTACGCCAACAGAGGACTGTTATTACGGCCGCCATTGTGTTTTCAAATCGGCGTACTGTCGCGGATCACTCTTCCATCTACGCATCCATCGGCTAAGAATAATATAACAACTTTATTGATGATATGATAGAATTACCGTACAAGCATTGGCGGTGAATATACGAGTATGTTATAAACACAGAATACCCTTTTTAGGACGAAAGGCCAGTGTGAAAAGCTGTACCTATGTTAGTGACGCCATCTCTTGTGAGGTGTATTAGTTTAGATTATTTTCAAAAGAGTGAATAACTTGTTTTTATTGCTTTAAAAAACTGGATTTTGCGATTCCTAAAAATAAAACGTTATAAATAAAATGCCAATACAAGATTCAGTGCCAGAATATAATGATGCGTGTCCTCACTTTTCAATAAGTCTACTTCATCTGCATCTGCAGAAACGTCTTTTACAAACATCACTTTAGTTTCGTTTGCCAAATTGTCAAGCTTGTGATTGAATGTTTGGCTGCTACCCACTACTGATGTTCTTGGATTTAATGTTGTAGAATTCTGATTGTGTCCATTTACGGAACAATATTTATCTGTCTGAAACATGCTGAAAATAATTTATTTATAAAATTAAATGATTATATATTAGCACCTTAACTAAAAGTACTTGTATTGCACCGACGAAGAGGTAGACACATTAAGACTGGAGGTTAAACTAAGGACACGTATTCGTATGAAGCCAATCCTGTCGTTCTGCGGATAAAAAATGTCAACATAACCTGCCGCAATCTTTATGTGCATTTCACTCATATTTTACCTTGCTTGTAGGTTTATTTTACTTCAAAATTGGAGCTGTTATGGATGGCAGTAACAAAGAGAGATGCTACATGCGCAGAACCTAAAATCCATTTTCTGCGCAGGTACCCATCACGATAGATGCTCTATGCACAGCACCGATAATTCATTTCCTGCGCAATGCACCAACTTACATCATTGTCGACATTTTTGACTTCACTCGCACTCCGTGAATTTAACTTTCTATCTCTAGTCTTCATGATTAGAAGTTTGAGATTATTGAAATTCGACGCCCGTTTAACGTATCGGAGTGTCAGTTCGTCAAGCATGCAACACGGAACATCAGAACATGAAATGTCTCCGGTGGCCGTACCTATTCAACATTTGTATGATATATTTTGGACGGTTTCGTTTTTTGTGCAGTTTAGTGAATAATGCAAAATAGCATGACAATTATTTCACTATCGATATGCACATTAATTGCCAGTTCAGATGCTGAAATTCGGAGACACATTTTGAAACTTGTGTACTTGTATTTTTTAAGCTGCGAACCTTTTTAGTGGTATTCCAGTAACATGTTCATATTTGATACTTTTTAGTTCTTAGATTGTTGGGTTTTCCACTAGGGCCGCAATCTTTTGTGAGGTTGTTTAGGTTACGTTTGACAGTAGAAATGTCATGGTTTATTGACATTTGTAAACTACTATAGTTGGCAATTTATAAAATGGACACGTACATCGTGGAACAACGTGTGCAGATAATTCAACTTTATTATGAAAATAGACGTTCAAATAAAAATGTTTTTCGTAAATTACGTGAGTTTTATCAACGGCATAATCGTCCAAATGAGTCAACAATATCGACAATAGTGAGGAAATTTGAAGAGACTGGTACAGTTTTAGACATAAAAACACCGATTTGTCCACGCCCAGGCCGCTCACAAGAGAACATTGCTTCAGTTCGTGGGAGTGTTCAAGATGACATAAGAATGTCAATTCCACGGCGTTCACAACAGGTGCATATTCCACAAACTACTGTTTGGCGTATTTTACACAAGGATTTGGCATTAAAAGCATTTAAGATCCAATTGACACAAGCGTTGAAGCCCACCGACCATGCAGAACGTCATGAATTCGTTAATTTCATTGAGCAACAGGAAGAAGCATTTTCCAAAAAAATCATCTTCAGCGACGAAGCACATTTCCAACTTAATGGGTATGTAAACAAATAAAATTGTCTGATTTGAGGTGAGGAAAATCCAAGAGTGGCTGTTGAAGAAGGTTTACATCCACCAAAAGTCACTGTTTGGTGTGATCTTTGGAGTGATGGAGTGATTGGCCCTTAGTTCTTAAGATGACGCTGGACATGCTGTTACTGTGTATGGTCTTCGATACCGACGAATATTACAAGATTTTTTGTAGGCTGAGCTGAATAATATTGATGCCCAAGACACTTGGTTTCGACAGGATCGAGCAACATCACGAGATACAATCCAGTTATTGGAGCAGAAATTTAATGGTAAAGTTATTTCCAGAAGCGGACCTGCCAACTGGCCAGCTCGTTCGTGCGATTTGACTCCGTTGGACTTCGTCCTTTGGAGCTATGTTGAAAGTACAGTCTACAGGAACAATCCCCAGACGATTGAAACATTGAAGGAGGAAATAACCCGTGTAATCGCTGAGATAGAGTAGCAATTATGTGACCGTGACATAAATAATTTATAGTCAACGCCAAACAAAGTGGCGTGCACGTCATCAAGGTGGGTGTGTTGAAAAATTTACATTGTTGCCAAACTTTTTGTAAAATAATAAAATTTATTATTTACATATCTAGGTTTATAAGCAATATTAACCTCAAATGAGAACAAAAATAATAGTATAATAAAATTATAGATCTGTACTTGCATAATCATTAAGTATGACAATTATTGATCAGATGACACTATGAAACTACCATATTTAATTGATAGCTTAAAGGTACTGAATAAAAATCCAAATGGGGTCCTCCAAATTTTATGCATGGTATTTATTTTACAGAATTCATACAGAAAAATGCATTCTAAAATTAGGTAAGCTACTGGTGTAAGCTTTTTCTGTACAATAAAGTTAGTCGGAGTTTCTTTCTTCAGCGCTGTCTGAATCTGAATCTTCATCACTCTCAAAGTTGATTATTAAAGGTTCGATGTCTGGTCGATCAAAAATTCGTTCTCTTTCATACCATTTAAAAATTTCTTGCTCAGTATGTCGAACACTATTTTTCCACATGTCTGGGGTAACCGTTTGTAGAGCCTCGTTCCACATATCCAAACAGTCTTTTTCACTGTTACCATCTCTGCCAATATGTCTGTTATAGTAACCTTTTGCTATGCCCCAAATTAACTCAATAGGGTTAAATATACAATGGTAAGGAGGCAGACGAAGAACTTTGTGCCCATGTTGTTCCGCCAATTCATCAATCACGTATATTTTAGGTGGTTTGTTTCTAAAAAAGCAGTTATTTTAAGAATAGGAATAAACAAAAGAAATATAAACTGTCGACCAAAATATATATAATTAAGAAGCATTATGTACCGAGCAACAATACTCAATAGCTCTGTTTTAAACATTGTGTTTAAAAATGGTATGTTTTGATTTGTCAACCAGTCTTGGATATTTTTTTTTGTCCATGCATTGTTGGGCACTTTGTTCAATATCATGCTGTGATAAGGGGCGTTATCCAGTATAATCATAGATGGACTCTCCAATTTTTCTAATAACTGATGTTGAAACCATTTCAAAAAATTGTCCTGGTTCATCTCTCCATGGTAATCGCTCAATTTTGTTTTCGAAGAAAATAACGCTTCACTACCCTCAATAAACCCATTTTCATTTCCAGCATGTAATATAATGTATCTAAAATATATTAGTTTTAAATTTTATAGTGCAAATTGTGTAAAAGTACATACCTTTTACCATCTGTTTTAATAGCTTTCACGCTTTTTTGGTTTCCATTTTGCCAAGAGCGACCTATGGTCCCATTTTGAAATATCCAAGTTTCATCGAGGAAGACAAACTGGTATAAGGCCTCAACCTTGGCTTGATTGTATTGCCTTAGAAATTCCACCCTTTTCAAAGCTATACTTGGTAGTTCCATGAGCCCTCGTCGCGGATTGTCCTTAAGCCACTTAAATCCAAGATCTCTAAGCAACCGCCTTAAAGACGTGGCACTACCATCAAATAATGCCCTATCTCTTAATCGAGACCATAAAGTTTGTATCGTAACTTGTTCTTCTGAAACCATGTGTAATATGACATTATAATTTAGTTAACAAATTAATGCAAATTTCTGATAAGTTATTATAATAAGATCTTACTTTTGTGATACATATTATAGATCACTTCTCGAATGGCACTTGTATCCAATGTCGCTGTGTTGGTTACACGTTTAATATAACTCCGCTTTTTCTTGGGCGATTCTAAATTTGCATCACTTTTCACACCCTCGGAAATACGACTAACTGTCCTTAAACTAATTTTTAAAGCAGCAGCAACACGCTACAAAAAATGAAATAAAATTTCACTATTATTAATATACATTACATATAATTATTAGTAACCTACCTCTTGAACAGCCTTTAAAGGCAACAAAGGCCTGTTGTTGTCCCTTTCTTGCTCAAAGTAGTGCATTAACGAGGCCACGAGTTCCTTACACCGACTATTTAACTGTTTGGGCATCTTTATATACCAAAATTGCCTTTATCTACTCGTAAAATGAATAATTTTGTTTTGAAACAAACAGTTGTTGATTTACAGTATGCGGGGCCAAAGGATTTATAAAGAGATGAATTGCCACAAATTGATTCAGTGTTAAAATTAATACAAATGTCAGTTCCCAGTTTAAATAAGTTTCAAGGTGACAATGTGTCAACGCTGCGAAATCGGTTTAGTGCGTTTACATGTCGATAAGTGATTGGAGCGTTTGCAAAACATTTTATTTCGCATAATGCGTCTAAATTTATCAGAAAGCAACTTATGTGATATTTTAATAACAATGTTTATATGACTATTAACCATAATAAGAGAGTAATGACCATTTTACAATTTATATATGTATATCACATTAATATGAAACTGCAATAGAGCAATTGTTTGTGATAGAAACCTAGGCATTAGGTCGGGGAATTTTTATCGTGATGACGTGCACGCCACTTTGTTTGGCGTTGACATAAACATAAGAATGACTATTTGCAAGTTATCACGGGGCGGTCATTTGCAAGATATCATTTTCCACACATACTTTTCTTAAATTGCCATACATGTATATGCATCTTTTATTTTAGATATATGTTATGTTCATTCCACTTGAAATTCATTGTTATATTACTTAATAAAAAATTGCGTCGGTTTTGGACAACCCATAAAGAAAATGATTCTGCTTCAGATGCTGTATGTTCAATGATATGCGGGTAGCAACTCCTCAACTGTCCCTCGTATTTCACTCAACCACCTTTTTACTTAAATATCCATTTTTCGAGAGGGGTGGCCTCCCCCAAAAAACACATCGACACACGTGGTGTGGCCCGTAGCGACGACATAAACATTCAATCAGCCGACAAAATCTATAATACCTATAAATACAGGGTCTCGATACCATGGCGCGTTCTGCCTACTAGAATCGACTCCCATATCCCGCGAGACTTTTAAGGGAAGCCTGCTGTTTTATCGGCAAATGTACCGAAAAAAGTTATACTCCGCCCTACCAGACTAGCTTATGCTGATTCATATCGAAAATATAGACCCTGGTAGATTTGGGGTGTATATGTAAGATTCGGAGAAAATAAACGAGAAGGCAATGCAGCTGTTATAGCTGATTTTAAATATGACTTGAACATAGGCGAACGACACAGGATCAGTAATCACCGAGCTCCATACTATCAGAATTTACTGATGAATCCGTCTGTGACAGTGGATGTCTATGCATTCGTGAAATTTAACAGCTATCGACGTCCAGTTTAGAGGGTCAATAAATATCACATTCCGTGATAGACACTGACAGTAAATACGAGTACTAATCGTTTGATATTCGCCACAGACCAACAGCATTTTTTAAATACAACACTGATAATTATAAGAATAATAACACTATCAGAAAGGTACTCATATATCGCACCCTATGACTATGGTATATTCCCGGTGTCTATCTGATCACTATTGTTTACCTTCCAATAGAGAAGTGAGGAAAGGTGATAAAATGATAACCAGGTACCCCTGGAAGAATCTTGGATTGCCCCAAAATCATCACATAGACCACACTACCTTGAGGAATAAATTCACTGAACGAGTTGACGAGCCTTTGCTCATGTAGAATGGGATACTTTCATATATGAGCCCCTTCCCACTTCAGTTGGCCCAACTATTGAAATCTTAGTTTTTTTCTTATCAAACACAAATAATAAAAATGTAGCAGGGTGTTATAGGTTTAAAATATTAACAATGAATATTTTGATAATATATAGTAGAAAACACCAACTTTATCACTCCCTAATCAAATTTGCAGCATAAAAATAACACATGTTGCAATTACAGCATATCAACCTATTTTCATTTCAATGCAAAATATACTAGGTGACATATAAATCCGAACCCCCAGTTTAAATGGTTTTATTTTAATAAAATTTTGTATAAGTACTTAATGAAGCATAATAAGTAAATGATAAAAATTTCAAAATGATTGCACTGCTTTAAAGCCCTTTGACCTTTAATAATGTGTGGATGCACCCTGATGTGCTACGCATTCTCCAACGCGCCTAGGCATGCTTCTGATCAGGTGGTCAATGTCCTCCTGTGGTATCTCATCCCAGGCAACCACCAACTCCTTTCGAAGTGCTTCTAGAATCTGAGGAGGACGTTGCAAATTGAGCAATCTCCTACCCATCATATCCCACACGTGCTCAATTGGGGATAAGTCGGGAGATCTTGGTGGCCATGGTAACAATGTGGCATCATTATGTTGAAAGAAGTCTATTGTGACTCTTGCAACATGTGGTTGGGCATTATCTTGTTGGAAAGTTGGATCTGCCAGGGTGTCAAGATAGGGTAAAGGATGGGGTTCTAGAACTTCGTGGATATAACGCTGCGCGTTCATGTTACCTCTGATGAAGATTAAAGGTTACCTGGAACCATAAGCTATAGCACCCCAAACCATAACTCCAACAGTGTGATGAACATGTCTTTCAACAAAAAACTGTGGATTCCTCCTTTCACCACGTCGCCTTCTAACCCTGGCACGACCATCGTGCATGCCTAAACAAAATCGAGACTCGTCACTAAAGACAATACTGTTCCATTCCTGATCCCAGAGTGACCGTTGTCTGCACCACTCAAGGCGATTACGTCGGTGTTCTCGAGTTAAAGGGAGGACCCAGTGTGGCCGGTATGAAAACAAGCCAAAACTTCTCATTCGTCGGTAAACACTTCGCATGCCAATAGGTCTTCCGTGTTCTGCAAACCATTCATTTGCAATGGACCTGGTAGTGGAGAAACGGTCCCTTAAGGCCAATAATCTTAGGCGGCGATCTTCACGGTCTGTTGTTCTACGGCGGCGTCCAGTGCCCCTTGCTCTTTGCGTACGGCCTTCTCGAAGCCATGCCTGACAACACCAACCACAGTATCTACACTTCTTTGCACTCTAACTGCAGTTGCCCGAAAAGAAAGTCCAGCTTCCCGAAGTCCCACTATACGGCCCCTATCAAACTCACTAAGTTGACGAAATAGTACAGGTCTCCGTACTCTAGGCATCGTAACCGATCGTAAAGGATGTCAAGAACCAAAATCTGCCAACGTTGATTCTTTACTGCGGCTAAAATATTTATTTTTAGAGCGTTAGTGAATTAAAAAAAGCAGTATAAAAACCGGAATGTCCAACTGATAAGGCTGAAAATTTTTTCACTTGTTATTTACAGTAAGATAAATACATTCACCAACTTTTATTAAAATAAAAGCATTTAAACTGGGTGTTCGGATTTATATGTCACTTAGTATAAGTCTATAACGCATACGGAGCTGTGAAAAATAAAAGCCATGACAATTGTTTTTATTAATCACAGCTGTCAGAATACGTTTAAAATAGTTTTGGGTAGTGAAGGTTTTCAAAATGGGTAGAGGAAAGGTTACTAGTGAGAAAATTCGGTTACTGATAATTAAATTTTTTAATTCTGGGAAATCAAACTCAGAAATTGCAACTTCGTTAGACTTATCGCGGTACAGTGTGAGAAATATTGTTAGAAGATATAACGTGACTGGTTCAGTTAATATTAAGCCACGATATGTGAAAAAAGTAATATCACAAATGCCGACCGAAGAGCATTGTGGAGCTCTGTGGAGTGACGCTGTTGGAAGGAGAAGGTCCACAACTCATAGAGAGGCCCCCCACAAACTGGGATTTAGCAATTGCAAGGTAAGTTTTCCTATAAAGAAAAGTGAAGTAAAAACCCTAAAGTTGCACAACTTGTTGGCCTATAGCCAAAGAAAAGCCACTATTAACTCTACTGCAAAAGAAAAATCGGCTTAGATGGGTTAAAGAACATAGACAATGGACACCTCAACAATGGTGTGCAATACAATGGAGTGATGAGGCCTGATTCGAAGTTTGTGTTGGTGACAGTCGCAGTAGAGTTATTCGCAAATAAAATGAAGTATTCCATGTTGACTGTCTGAAGAGAAAAGTGAAATTTCCAGCATCCATTATTGTTTGGGGCAGTATGTCATCAAAAGGAGTAGGAAAACATCATTTTATTGATGGAAATGTGGATACAAACAAATATTTGGCAATTTAAGAAGAATCGCTTTTACCGGAGATGGAAGAATGTTTGGCATAATAAAAAATAAAGGTGATGTTACCCAATGGTAATCTTTCAATTGTAGCTTTGTTAACTTCGCGCATTTATTCGCACATTGTTTATTTGTTCAGATGTTCTATTAGTTATAGGTCTAAGTGATTTCAAATATGTATTTTTGACGACTAGCGTGTATGTAAAATGTTTTTGGGAAAATAAATTGTTTTAGAAGTAAATAGTTTCGTCATGTTTAGTTTATAAAAGCATAGTTTGGTACAAATCTTGAAGAGGGCCAACTTAAGTGGGAAGGCGCTCGTAGTTGTCTTGTGGCTACTGGACTTTAAAGAAGTGATGGTGATGTAGGTACGGTGCAGTTTTTCTTGTACCTGGTCAGGGACGTCTTTGCGAAAATGGTTCTTTTATAATGTATACTGACGATAGGTAAGGTAAGTATATTGTAGCTATTAAAAAAAGGACGACATGACCTCAGGCCAAACATCAAACGGACGACCCGTTTCTGTGCAACAAATGCTCTTGCAGCCAATGGTGAGTTGCTCTGCTCTGTTGTTATTATTGCCAGTTTGTGTTGAAGTACCTTAGTCGTCTCCGCATAAGCAGCTATAGTGTATTATTGGCTGTGATATAGAACCGTTTATGAATAATATAGAAACCAACGGGCCCAAAATTGATCCTTGGGGTACACCTAGATGAAATAATCTATGGAACAATAATATAGTTTTTGAAAGCTAATCTTCTGGTTCATATTTTCCATTATACTCGTATGTATTTTGGTCGTCAATGAATATCAGCCCCAAATATCGGTATTGAGATCCTAGTAAGTATGGAATCTCTAACGGACTATGAGTTATGGACATAAAAGGTATAGCTAAAGCTATAACTTTTAAGGTGTACTGGTAACGAAAGTGTGACGGTCTCGACTAGTTTTATATACGGTAACATGTTTACGTACCGGGCGACTTCATTTCCCCCAAAGAGTCAGTGACCAATAATTCTAGTTGAGGACACCAGATACCACACTGTCACTTTAGCTGAATTCTAAGGACTTTGATTCAATTCACGAGGATTGGTGTCAGTGTGCATGATTTGGCGACGTATCCATACAAATGAAAATGGGCCTTATCAGTAAAAAAAAAGAAACAATAGCGTCCTCAGGAACGCGTAGGAGTGGCGGGGCAGCTAGGACATCTTTGGCCCTTCTTAGCTGACCTCTTGGTACTACCGCACAACATCCATTGCTCGAAATCAGGAGATTCGAACCCGCGAGCCTTCAAGGCGACTGATTAGCATCTCGACGCGCTAGCCGCTCGGCTACCCAGTCTCCTCCGTATATCCCATAATAATAGCCCGAACCAAACATTAAAACACAATGCCGCTTAGATACATTTGAAACATAGTACTCCAACCTACTTGGCATCAATACGCTATTGTACGAGTAGTCTGTAACATGATGATTCTTATGCAAACAAGTCGGACGTTTCGCAGACACGCAACGACCATCGATGTCGAAAAATTACAAAAAACATGTTGAAACCCATTTCGAAAGCCTCGGAGGGCTCGCATCAGTAAAGCACCTGGTTCGGGCATAGTAATGAGTCCGTTTGACGTGGAATAGAGAAAAATGCATACCGTTCAAACGTAGGAATTATCGTGGGGCCACGTAGCCCGGGGGCCGGAATCGATACAGTTCGGCCATTAGCATATTTATGAGATGGCCAAGTTTTGCTGGAAACGTGCTGATTTCTGATTTGTTGCACGATTTCGTGGAGTACGATGGGCGGTTGGGTTGCAATGCAACACGCAGGTGCGGCCGAATGCCGCCATAAGTACATATTGTGCATGCCGAGGATGAATAGCCAATCTTGAAGCATTGTTTCTTTTACTAGTGGTTACTTCAAACACGAAGCTTCAGTCGGATGCACAGGCGCTTCAAGAGCGCACGGTGTCTAAACAACGGAAAAAGAGCTTTAAGGAGCATATCTGTTCTATCTCTGATTAATGCTGATACCTATGCAGATCCAACTAGTGACCTCCCTATTGCTAACGTGTAACCTCATTCTGGAGAGGTTCACGCCATGCCTGGTAAGTTTTTCTCTTGGTCCCACAACACAGGTGTGTTTCGCAGGGATCAGTTTTGGTTTCATTTTCCAATATTATAAACCCGCTAATGTTCTTTGGATGTGCGCACTTAGGAAGACTTTTCTCAAAGTACAGAGTGCAGCTAGGCCAATGAGTAGTTTTAAAAGTTTATAAAAAATTTGATTCAACGATGTTGACTCTGCACTTCCTACGCAACACTGATATCAGTTCGTAAAGGATTACGTCCCTGTGACAAAAAAGTTAGCTAGGAACATGTGTAGAAAAAAATTAAATGGATCAGGTTATTAAGAAGGCTCATACAATTAAAATTTGCATATTTAACAAGCTTTTCTGTACAATTTTGGGGCTTTTCAGGATGTGGTCGCCTGAGTAAACATGCTATTAGAAAAGTTTTGGAGGCAGGTACACTTTCACCCAATGTTCTTCCTTGCCGATAGATGGCTCTCCCACATCCCATGAGAAAAATTACTATGGGTGCACACACCGACAATAATCAAATTAAAGCGAATAACCAAATGAAAATGGTATTTACCATTTTGGATTGATATTTACCGATCCGTTCAAGCGAGTGTGGTTATCAGTATGGTTATAAGATCCGTGACGTCATGACTTAGCTGTTATATGTCATAGTTATCACCGCAAAATTGTGGTATTTACCCAACTCAGGAGTAGTTTTATATTTCTGGTTATTATTTGAAATGTGACAAGAATCTTGGCGGATATTGGATATTTTTGTTGTTCTTCAGCTTCATTTTTGGGAAACTTAATACAGACTGACTTTAGTTGTAGCATAAAGTAGAGCAAATGATTAGTTATACTCATTACTGTTGTTGGGGACCCTTTAAATCTAGTTCATGGGATTAACAAATATATATATATACTACAAGAATATTGAAATATGGCCAGATAAACTCACTGGATAATGTCCACCTGTATACGGTTTTGCTAATATCTTTTTTCATCGCCTTTTCATATCATTTCTGCTAAGTCAATAAATGTTTTCTTTGACATGCGGAAAAGCTTACAGAATTGAAAGTTATCATAGCTACAAAGCCATATGGTTCCTCCATTAAAAATTATTTTCTGAAAAGGAAAACACTTCTCCCATTAACATTATGAAAGGTTTCTTTTTTAAACTTTCCATATACTGTTGTAGACGAAAAAGCACCGATTATTAAGTGATAATAAGAATAATCAGAAATTATATACGCGCTTTTCTATAATAAACAACCTGCAACAAAACCGCGGTTAAAACCAGCACGTTCAAGCAATTCGAGTAACTGACGTCATCAACCCGTGGGATATTATAGCCGGGAAATTTTGGTTATTCGGTTGGATTTGATTATTATTTTCTAATTTATCGTCGGTGGGTGCACATGGTCGAAGCTATGAGTACATTTCGCGTGGATGACGATCGATTGCTGCCCACATGCATCAGCCGGACCGCGAAGCAGGTACTACCGACATGCCAGGATCGGAGATATTTCTCCATCATTCTAAGTTTTGAGGATACACGTACGGATAAATCTATAATGAGTGAAATATATCGAAACAAAAATTCAGATACATCGTCCGTCAACCTCCCACCCCCAATTTTTTACCCCTGAGACATGTCTCAGAAATGATCAGGTTACTCTGAAACATCAAAAAAAGTTTGATCAAATTTTATTTTTTTTATTTTGCCCGTTGCTCCTCCGCCACTGAACATTCTCCCAAAAACTGTAAAGCTTTGTCGCCCTTGGTACAGTAATAACATTTTATAAAAGTTTAATCAAACTGCGATCAGCACCTACTGTCCAAGTTAAAGCGTGCTCAAGGATTAGCGGACGGACAGGCAGAGACAGACCAACAAAAATGTGTGACATGGTTTTTCGTGATATACATGTCATATAACATCATCAAAAAAACAAACCAATACTTGCTCGCCAGTGGCGAACGAAGTAAAAAGCATGTGGAATATACTGTTTCAGATAGAAATAATTTCAGTATTTTTCACCAAAATATAAGGAGTATAAATAAGAATTTTGATGAGCTAAACGTATACTTGAGTTCTTTTAATGAAAAATTTTATATTATTGTTTTGACTGAGACTTGGATTATTTTCGATGTACATTTTTTTAAATTAGATGGTTATCACTTATTTTGTAACAAAGCCGCATTCAATCAAAATGATGGAGTCGCAGTCTATATAAAGTAAAGTTTGCAGACTAAATCAGAAATCATATACTTCAGTGAATGTACGGGGGTAATGACAAAGGTAAATATACCTGGAATTGTTATCACAATAATATCAACATAGAGACCACCTTCCAGTAATGAAAAACAGTTTATAATTGATCTTGGAAACTATTTGAATGATTGCATTCCTAATACGGATTATTGTGTCTTAAATGGCGACCTCAATATAAATATCTTAGATGACAATAGCTTATCTGTACATGAGTACCTAAATATGCTTTCTGAAATCAATTTTGCTCCAACTAGAGTCCTAGAGTCCCTAAAGAATCCAATACCTGCATTGACCACATGTTTCTTAAAAGTAGATTAGAAGAAATTGATAAATGCACTGCCTCCGTAGTATAATCAACTATAACCGATCATTATGGTACCATACTAACACTAACCCTTAATCGTTTTGTTAATTGTTAATAGCCAACCGAACAAAAATTATAATAGGTACAAAGAATATATAAATTACGAAAAGCTGAAAGTAGATCTCGATACTGAGTCCTGGGATGACATATATAGGTCAAGTGATGGACATGAAGCATCTAAACATCTCACCAACATTATTAAAAAATACATCTCAAAGAATACCAACAAATAAAGATAAAACACAACGAAATTCCTAGAAAAAACTGGGTAACTACTGGGCTAATCACATCAATAAATAAAAAAACGAAAAGTACAGATTATATCAGGCAAATCTTACGGAAGAAGCAAAACAAGATTATTTAAACTACAAAAATAAACTTTCTAATTTAATAACTGCTACAAAGCAAACATATTATACGGAGATACTACAAAAAAGTAAATCCGATTCTAAAACGGTATGGAACACCATCAACCAAATCTGTAACTGAAACAAGCCAATAACAAGTATTGAACAAATCAAAACTAATAATACTGTAATAACTGCAGATACAGATATTGCTAGCGTTTTCAATAACTATTTTGTTCAAGTGGGAGAGAAACTGGCAACTAAAATAAATAAACCTAACACCAATATTCCATCTAAAGTAATCATACAAAATTCAATGTTTCTTGAACCAGTTGTATAAAATGAAACAGAATATACCATTTACAGCCTAAAAAATAAAAAAAAGTCCAGGTTTAGATGGCATACGGTCAGTGGTACTCAAAAAAATTGCACCTGAAATTAGAAAACCACTAACATTTTTAACAAATTTGATAATTGAATCTGGGGTTTTCCTAGACCCTTACAAAATAGGAATAATAACACCGATTCATAAATCTGGCGATATATCTAATACCAGCAACTGTAGGCCAATAACATTAATATCTAATTTGGCAAATATAGTTGAAAAAATCATAAATCTACTCAAGACGCGGTTACCTTGTTGACTTCAAAAATTCATAAATTATTAGAGCAAGGCACAATAATATGTTTTGCAGATGACACAGCGATACTTTATTCTAATAACAATTCCTGGGATAATCTTAAAGAGACTGTTGAAAATGACATTATCTTAATTTCAAATTGGTTTAGACACAAATATCTAACAATCAATTTTGAGAAAACCAAGTATATGCCGTTCACAAACCTCAAAAATAAATCACCGTCATTTACCTCTTTACAAATTAAATTTGATAATACGAGTACATTAATACATTCAGCTGATAAAACAAAATATTTAGGTGTTCATTTGGATCCTCATTTAAAGTGGAATTTCCATGTTGATCATAAAGTGACTAATTTAAGACGATTAGATATTATTTAGATTCAAGGACCTCACTAAGTATCTAGACCATGAAACAGTGAAGATGTTATACCACGCACTTACTGAATGTAGCCTAAATTATGCGATACTAGCTTGGGGTGGTACTCTCACCAAGCAAATTAAGAAGCTAGAAATAATCCAAAAACTATTTTTGAAATTTTTTTTAACGGCTAATTCTATATCCATCTGATATGTTATATTCCGAAGCAAGACTACCCGATCTTAGGCAACTCTTTTTTTACAATGTTTTGATCAATTTATTCAAAAATAAAACAAAGCTCATTTCATTGGACCACAAATATGAAACAAAAGTAAAGTCGGGGATATAAGTAATTTACAACAAAAAATGTAGGTTGTCAAAGATGCTTCAGTTACCCCTCCACTAGATTTTATAACTTTTTACCAAGCAATATAAAATTCATTTTAAATAAAAATAGATTCAAGATTGAAACAAAAAAATTCTTGTTAAATAATAATCGACATGAAATAAAAAAACTCACTGAAATAATATGTTGTGTTTAAATTTATGTATTAACTATAGTTTAACTATGTTTAAAGCAAAAATTGTTATGAAAAATATTTTCCCACGCACAAGAATTAAATTCTTCTGTGGGATTATTTCAGTTTATTTGCGTATATATGCATATTTATTTTCAATAAACTGTAATACTTTATACGTGAATAAACTTATCATTATTATTAAGGAAAATAATGTTATTTGGTTAGGAATGAGCAGCTCATATCATTTTACATTTTCAAGTTTTGAAAATAATGTCTCCAACTCAAGATGAAGGCCGTTGGCAGCAACCATACTAGTGAAGACCACTCATGAAGTCCTGAACAGATCGTTTAAACATATCGCAAGGAATAGCGTTCGCTCCTTCAACAACCCTTATAATAGGTTTTTTCTTCTTTTTCTTCTAGATGCCTTTTTTACGACACTTTGAAACTGCTCAGCTGCTTTTGCCGCACCCTGTATGACCTGCAGACAGGAGCCCATTAGCTTCGTTGTCACAAGCTAGATTATAGATTTATTTCTTTGACCCCACAACGCATTTCGTCAAACAACAGCATCCAATACATATTTGCATGCTTCCGAGTTCGTGCTTTCGATTCAGAAACACAGTCACCCCAACCCTAAGTAAAACATTGGACAATAATACCCATCAAGAGATTTAGGCGCGCCGGTAATAATTAAGAAGGGTAGAAAATTCATCAAAATGGACTTCATAAAGTAGATCGGTTGTCCGCATTGAGCAGAGTGTATCTTGAGAGCAGGTAGCAAAGAGGACACTTGTTTGGACAAGCATTTCGATTTCAATTTAAAATTCAGGGACTCGAGTCCCTTTTTGATTATGGTCTCCGCAGAAGACCCTTATTTAATTCTTTATTTAGATATAATGCTCGGAGTACTTGATAGAGTTGTGTTTTTGCAGTTATTTATTAAGGCGGGAATCGAGAACGGGATTTACCAATTTGCTCTGTAATTATTTTTCATTCTCGTTTGAAAATAAGCAAACCGTACTTTTACAGCATATTATTGTCCTGCATCTTCCCTATTGAAAGAAGATCCTAAAGAAACATTTAATAAGCATGATTAGTATTACAGTGTTGGTACAAATATGGTCTAGCTTCCGGGCTTCGCCCCCCCACCTCCGCTACTACTTACGACTACGACTACTACTTATGCTTCACGTAACGTTAATATCTATCCACTATATTAGTATTTGTCAATCTAGATGCATAACAGGAAACGCATCTTCCTCGTCTTAAATAACCATCCTAATACGATCGTGCACCATAAAAGCAAATGGAAAAGTAAACTCCGTTTCTCTCCACCCTCCGTGTCATATTCCTTACTCGATTCAATCTAATCTGAAATAGCACACCCCATAGCGCACACATATCCCGCATTCATCCTCGAGGAACATCAAAAAACTCTCACGTCAGCTTCTCTCCGTGTCTACAAATATTTGTGACTTTCGACATATGTTCATATTCCGTGTACCATCAGTTGCACCATTCCTCTCTCTAAATACTGATTGGATGTCTACCATCAAACTGTTTTATTCGCCCCCTGTTCCAGTCGACCAAGTTTGATTAGTCTCAGTAGAATAGGCAAGTCAAATTGTGTGTGTCCTAGGAAATCTAAGAGGATGGAATCCATTTTTTCATCGTGCTTAGTACGTATCTAACAACTTTTGCATGCTATGCATATGCATTATTCAACGGCTATGAAAATTCGTGTACCTTGCATACGGCCGGAGAGTATTAATAATAATAAAAACCGGCTTTATTTATACAAAGTATAAAAAGGCGAAGTGTTTTTCAACTTAACCCGACAAATATGTATGTAAATTTTCTAATACCAATGAAAATAAAAAAGTTAAAAAAAAAACTGTAACGAGTCCCTATTCATGGCCATGCCATACTCTACTTACTGGGCAATGAAATCAGAAATAAAATGCTTCAATCTTTTTTTGAAATTCTTTATAGAGTAGTGAGCCAACTCGGTAGGCAACGCGTTGTATAGCTTGATAGCAGTATATACGTACGACCTTTTAAATAGAATGTTGAATGTCTCGGGATAACCAAGATTATTCTTTGTGTTCAGTTGATTAACATCTGAGTATCTGATAAATTTGGTTCATAGATATGGAGGGGCTTGTGTTGTGATTACCTTATGGGTCAAGGTCAATACGTGCATTTTTTTGTAGCTCTTCTATTTCTATTTTGGAACACCCAGCTTACGATGTTTATGTGACACTGTCTCAAAATTTTCTCACTCCACACGCAAATCTGAGACACGCATTTTGAATAGTCTGATGTCTCCTTATCTCAATCGATCTTAGTGCAGTCTCATAAATCCAGTCATAGTAGTGAATTCTATACCATATTAAGGTTTCGCATAACTTCAGCTTGATTTAATTGCTTCAAGACACCGAATGATGTTCGGCATAGTTGACTAACGTGGTTTTCAAACCTCAAACCAGAATCAATCCAGAGTCCTAAATTCTTGCACTCATTTTTTATAGGGATCGGTTGATCTAAAATGCTCAATGATAGTAATGGTTTTGCCTGACTGTTTTTAATTTTTAGTCCAAATATAGCTGCGGATGATTTAATTTTGAGATTATGGGCACAAGATACGTTAGATAAATTTATTAAACCATTAGTAGATAGAGTATCAGCGAAAAAAGTGAGAAAAACATTATTTTTTATCTTAATTCGTTCAGATAGAAAACAAATACACAAAAATATCACTTTTTATTTCAATAGGTGCTCAACATCTTGCCCGTTAGGGCTTACCAAATCTACAGTCCGTTTATAAGCTAAAATGGAAACTTCCAAGATAAACAGAAATTCGGAAGATTCGACGTGGCAAAAACCTTCTAACAACTAGAATTTAATTTGCTGTCAGTTACTTTTGTGACAACCTTGGGATCGTAAAAATTGATTTATTGATTCAGATTTTACTTCCTAAATGGCTTACACACTACCGGAAAGAGTAGAAATGATACTAACTTTTGGTGCCCAAAATTTATTCAAACTGGATCTGTTGCAAATAAAAAACATGATCATTCGATAGTTTTGGATGAAGCCGCTCAAGTTGAAGCTTTGGGTCATTTTGGAATAAATCCTAATACTTCATTACGCAAAATTGTTGCTTCGACTAGTATTTCATTAGGGTCTGTACACACAGTTACTAAACTCCATAAATTTCATCCAAACAAAATCAAAATATTGCAAGAGTTAACCGAAGATGGTTTCGACAGCCGAGTCGAATTTTGTGAACAAATGACTGCAGCGACTAATGATAATAACACTCATGTAAAGAACATCTGCTTCAGTGATGAATGCACATTTTGTCTAAAGGAATTATTTAATAAGCATAACTGCAGGTATTGGAGCAATGAAAATCCTCATGCTTTTGTAAAAGAGCATACCCAGTATACCCAAACATTAATGTATGTAATGTAAAGTGATTGGGCCATTGTTTGTTAATGGAAATTTGGATGAAGACATTTATTTGGATATGCTTGAAAATACCATTAATCCGCTTATCACTGAAACCATTGAAAACCAAATCGAAGAGGATGGAAACCTATACTTGATGAGGCTGAAATGTATTTCCAGCAAGCCGGCGCTCCTCCTCACTATGTTCCTCCGGTTCGGTAATGGCTAGACGACGAGTTTTCCAGATAATATAATGGCCCGCTAGATCTCCTGATTTGACGCCATTAGACTTTTGGGGTCATTTGAAATCTTGTGTTGTGTTTACTCCCCAACCTAAAAGTTTGGATGGATCCATGTTTTTGAAAATGTCTGTCAGGAATTTCAACATCGCCTATATCATTGTTTGGCCAATAACAGGCAACATTTTGAACACTTATGTTTTTGTTTTCTATCTAACAAACTGAGATAAATGAAGATTTTTCTAATTTTCTTGAAAACGAATCGACCGATTTTAAAAATTCGTCAAAATAAAGGACTTTCAAAAAAGTTATTACTAGATACCCCTTGTATTTTAAGGGGATGACCCTGGGGGCAGAGGGTGAAAGAGGCTGAAGTAGGTTTTGGTTAAAAAAAAACTTTTGACGTGTCTTGGCGGTTTTTCCTTTAATCGGTGGTACTCGATAAATCCGTGTATTTACCACCAGGACCAAATATTCTTGCATATTATAATGTCGTACCATTTTGAGCCCCTTACGTCAGATGTCGAAAAATGACGTTTAGCGATTTTTATTTCATTTTTTGTTCATAGCTCCGCTCTCACTGGATCGATTTTTAAAACCCACAAAAAGTTTTCGTCTTTGGCATTACAGTAACCTTGCAGTGAGTCGAGCTTTCTGAAAACCAGACACATCTGCACATTTAATGTTTCATTTTCGTAATTTTTCGCGATTACAATACTTGTCAGTAGCGTGGGAAGTAAAAAAGACATGGAGATCGAAACATTAAAGGACAGAATGGTCTTTAAGAAGCCGAAAGAATGAACAGCTGGATTTTATCTTTGATCTAACTGCCTCCATGAAAATTTCGATAATTCATTCCCTAGGATTACTTTACTATAAGCTCAGGAGGAAGAAAGTTTGTCTGGCCGACCGTGAGGCAATATAAAAACTATCAGTCATAGAAGCCAGCCCGACACCGACGGTGAGAAGCAACACATATCTTTGGCTTTTCGGCCAATAAAACTCGATTCGAAGATATTCCGGGTAAATCGCCCTATTTACGAGGCTCCTGACTTCGACCGATAACAATTCTATTTTTGCTGCTCCCTTCCTCTTACAGGTATAAAATGTTATTTACTGTATTCCGCGTGTGATACGATACAGCTATATGACGTTGGCTGTCAGGGTTGTGAAGAAAGACAAAAATACTTTCTTGCTTTAGTTGAGTATCTTTCGGATAGTGATTAGTCTCTGCCCTAACAAACTGCTTATAAAATATGCAATCAATCCCTCGGATTCACGAATACACAGCACAAAAAATAATGGCACACATTTATGAGGGTACTACGAAATGCATTTTGACAATTTGGAACTTGATGGGCGTTGAAACCTTCAAACAATATTTGAAGAAAATCCGTAGTCACGTAAGTGACATATAAATCAGAACACCCAGTTTAAATGGTTTTATTTTAATAAAATTTTGTATAAGTATTTAATGAAGCATAATAAGTAAATGATACAAATTTCAAAATGATTGCACTGCTTTAAAGCCCTTTGACCTTTAATAATGTGTGGATGCACCCTGATGTGCTACGCATTCTCCAACGCGCCTAGGCATGCTTCTGATCAGGTGGTCAATGTCCTCCTGTGGTATCTCATTCCAGGCAACCACCAACTCCTCTCGAAGTGCTTCTAGAGTCTGATGAGGACGTTGCAAATTGAGCAATCTCCTACCCATCATATCCCACACGTGCTCAATTGGGGATAAGTCGGGAAATCTTGGGGGCCATGGTAACAATGTGACATTATGTTGAAAGAAGTCTATTGTGACTCTTGCAACATGTGGTCGGGCATTATCTTGTTGGAAAGTTGGATCTGCCAGGGTGTCAAGATAGGGTAAAAGATGGGGTTCTTGAACTTCGTGGATATAACGCTGCGCGTTCATGTTACCTCTGATGAAGATTAAAGGTGACCTGGAACCATAAGCTATAGCACCCCAAACCATAACTCCAACAGTGTGATGAACATGTCTTTCAACAAAAAACTGTGGATTCCTCCTTTCACCACGTCGCCTTCTAACCCTGGCAACAACCATCGTGCATGCCTAAACAAAGTCGAGACTCGTCACTAAAGACAATACTGTTCCATTCCTGATCCCAGAGTGACCGTTGTCTGCATCACTCAAGGCGATTACGTCGGTGTTCTCGAGTTAAAGGGAGGACCCAGTGTGGCCGGTATGAAAACAAGCCAAAACTTACACCTAACCACAGTGTCTACACTTCTTTGCACTCTAACTGCAATTGCCCGAAAAGAAAGTCCAGCTTCCCGAAGTCCCACTATACGGCCCCTATCAAACTCACTAAGTTGACGAAATCGTACACGTCTCCGTACTCTAGGCATCGTAACCGATCGTAAAGGATGTCAAGAACCAAAATCCGCCAACGTTGATTCTTTACTG
Source organism: Acanthoscelides obtectus (assembly GCA_963669975.1). Classification (NCBI taxonomy): domain Eukaryota; kingdom Metazoa; phylum Arthropoda; class Insecta; order Coleoptera; family Chrysomelidae; genus Acanthoscelides; species Acanthoscelides obtectus. The sequence goes on along the minus strand of CAVLJG010000009.1, from coordinate 49,950,278 downwards.
CGGCTGGAATATTCATTTTTAGAGCGTTAGTGAATTAAAAAAAGCAGTATAAAAACCGGAATGTCCATCTGATAAGGCTGAAAATTTGTTCACTTGTTATTTACAGTAAGATAAATACATCCACCAACTTTTATTAAAATAAAACCATTTAAACTGGGTGTTCGGATTTATATGTCACTTAGTATACATACACATCTCTCGAGAAATGATAAGGTCTCCGTGCTGATGTTCCATTGTTTCGTTTCGCAGAGAAAAACAAAAAAACCGTTTTTATGAAACTTAAGCAACGTTACTTGCTGAACTGAGAATCGATACTCTATTTTGAAAATATCTAGCAGGAGGTAAGAATATCTAGCATAGTTTTTGTCACGCTCAAACGTTTGCTATTACACCTGAGTGAGTTCCAGATACAATTCAGTATCATTTTTGCTACGCGTTTTGTTGGGGGGAAATTTTATCGCTAACTGACGCACTAATAACATCTAGAAGTACGCCACTGGAAAATCACTTTTGAAAATAACATTTGAATGACCTGAATCATAACATGAAATGACGGTGGCATCTGTGGGGGATTTCATCAGAACCATGGGAATTGATGTATTTGATCAGAAGACTTCATATCACCAGAAAAATATATATTTGGAATTACTATTGCTAGAAAATCGGGCATGAGACATGTTCTTCACTTTTTTATCATGTTTCAACGGGTGTAGATATTCCAGAAGTGTTTGGCAATTCAATATCGAATAAAGCATATGATTTCACATTCCCTAGAGCATACTAAAGATATTTTGTATTTTTAAGACACTCTTTAGAAGTGTAGCGTAATCATAAAAAAATTAAAATTGACAGTCTTGTTTGTCTGTCGGTTTGTTTATCATCCTGGCGGAGTTTCTCTCGGTCTGTCTGACGGTTTATCCATCTTTCCGATAATCCTTGGCTCCGCTATATCTTAAGAAAGTATCGGTCAGATTTTGATAACATTTTGACACAAGGTTGCGACTGTCAGGTACTAGAGATATTTATAAATTTTAAAAATTGATCTAGTGGCGGCGAGGCTACAAACGTAAAACAAAAATTATGAAGTAGCCTCAACTTCGTTTTCTGACGTTTCAGAAGCATTTTCTATGGGTTGAGGGAATTGGGAGTTGTGATTTTAGCGGAAAGTTAGAACGATTCAGGAATATATCCAATACATGCACCGACATAAACATTCCTGTGTCGGGGTCTGACAGGTTAGTCATAGCAACGTTGCGATATGGTCGGTACTGTCAGTAGAGCAGGGAGAGATTTCTAGATCGCAACTTTGTCAAATGGAAAGGGAACTATGGTCTAATTGTATGGCCCATGCCAGGGAAATGCAGAGTCAATCTACTTAACGCCATTTTTTTGATATCTTCTAATGTCTCTTATGACGTTCTTAAGACTAGTTTGTTAGTGCATCCGTTTTCGGCAAAATAATATGTTCCTAGGTTTTCCATATAATTGTTTCATAAGCTGACTGATGGACATCGGCACATTATCTCCTGCTCTTTATCATGAGGATGACCCGAAGAATGACTCACTCTATCAATGCTGAGGAATATTGTAATGAAAAAAAATCCTATAAACACAAGCATAATACACGATATCGAATAGGCTCATCTAATATCCAAAGACCACACAAAACATTATTCAAAAAATCATTTAAGTTCTTAGCAGCTAAATTATATAATGTAGTGCCAAACGAAATAAAAGTACTTAGCTTTGGAAAAAAAAAATAGACGTAAATTAAAAGACTGGGTTTGTACTGTGCAGCGAATGACTATACATAATTATATGGAAAACTAAAACTACAAAATTCCAATTATATTATTAATATTTATTACAATTAACAATAATTGTTTTACACATATGATTGATTTTTAGTTATTAAGATATAATCCACACGCAGGCGATGCCTTCTGTGGTTTTTTCATATTTGTTTGCCCAGTTTTTGTATTTTGGCCAATAAATATTATTATTATTATTATTACTATTATTATTATTATTTCCTCCAAGAATAGTACGATGCCCACTTTATATTAGTCATTTTACCTCTTTATTATCAAAAATTGGCATACAGAAGTTATCATAGACTTGAGAATATTTGCTGAATCGAACTCTGATGTTTTTGAAATAATTTAGTAGTCAATAGAGGTGCAGATTATATTCTTGGGTGCTACTTGGACGTAGGAATGCATATATTAACTAGCATATGTTCCTAGGAACAAAACGGTTTTTCAACAATTATTCCCCTTGAATTTTTGACGCAAATTTGGGAAGCAATTTTGCATAAATTATTGCAATGGCAACCGACAAGTCTCCTTGCTCTGCCACCTAATACCTGGGAGCTTCACAAGTGACGGCTTAACATATTCTATAACTCATGTTAATGACAAGCAATAAATAAAGGATCGTTGACCGAGAATGGAGCCCTATCGCCATTCAATGCACTGAATGTGATTATTGTGTGTTCCATAGTTACATTTGATTAAACATCCCATTCGATTTGAATCCCGAATATTGCCATGAATTTGCCCCTTATCATCCCCTGCTGTTTGTAATGCAATTGTTCCTCATATCCCTTTCATTGTTTGTATCTACAGGGTGTCCCAAAATGAATACCTACACACTTCTACCAGTTTTTTTCAAGGTGAATACCTTGTATAGGTACTATGTTGGTCATGGAAACAAAACTTAGTACTTCTTAATGGCTAAATCTAGGTGGTCCTGTATCATCCGTTATGTTGTGTGTTGAAAAACCTTATGTTACTATTATTCAGACTGGTTGTTAGATGAGTTCCAGCACTTGGAATGAATGATATTTGTCAGCCTTGAAGAAGTTCCAGAGTCATTTCTTGCTAATTTTTAGAAGCTACTGTTGACTGAACTTTTCTGAATTAATTCTTCGGGTGACCTTCAAAACCCTTCATACAGTCAAACTCACCCAGTGGCCTTGAGAACCTATATGGTGCAAATCTAGATAGGAATTTTCCCTTGGAATGCCCTTAAAATGACCTTCAAATGGCCATAGGGACTAACTGACCTGATATGGTCTTAACTTGAATGACAACTTGTTGGCTCAATTTCTCGGCTTCTTTTGAAAACGTCCTTAGTATGTGACCTTCAAATGCCTTCATAGAGACAACGTGGCCCCGTAACTGGCCGAAGAAACTGCATGCTGCTTTTTCGTGTCCTGGACCGCTGTGTACGTCAAGTATGTCACGTGTTACATCTGTCCGCATTATATTGTCCTTGGCTGCGTGCTTCAACTTTTTTTTCTTAAGGCCAAGTGTTTGCAGGTGTCTCAATTATCTTTTTCTTTTGGATCGTCTTCGACTAGGGCTTGGTCCAATCTTGGAATGTTACTGCTCTATTGCAGTCTCTTCGGAATCCGATGGACACTGGATATTGAAACCTGCGCATCACCCTCGCTTTTTCGAATTATCAATAACACTAAAAGATATACTTTAATTGCTCAAAAATAAGGCTGAGAGTAACACTTCCTTGAAGTAAATCAGTCTAATAAAGAATTATACGTGAGCTTATGGAAAATAAAGTTCGGGTACATTTTTTGAGCCACCTGGTATATGTGTATTGGACTCTACCAATATTTTAATGATCAACATCATAGTGTAATGCAATTTACATTTATAATTAAAATAATGCACACCATTCTCTGTTTTGGTAAATGAACTTAATTATATTTGTATTTTAAATCGAATGTTTGCCAAAAATACTATATTGTATCGTAATTGAGAACAAATAGAATTTGCAGTACATTTCGAGCGCGCCAAAGTAAAATTTACAGCGGTTGATTTATAATTTTATTTTAAATGTTTTCCTGAATGGGACCTATTTTTCTAATTCTAGTTATTAAAGTATGGAACGATTTTCAATTTTAGGGCTGACGAAAAACTAGAACCTATGATTATTCGGAGAGACCATTTCTCTAAGTTCTTTTGGAATATACAGTTTTTGGATAAGGACGTACCGATGTTCAAATGGACTGAAGTAAGCTGGAAATTTGGTATTAACGTTTTTTACATGCTTTCTTTCAAGCTGACCTGTGTGTTAAAATGTTAGTATGAGTGGGACAATGTTGGAACCGAATTGACTACCGCCATTTTGAATCGAATATAGCGGACGCTAAAAAATGGCGATTCATCCTTTCCATAGGAACTCCTATGATATGGATATCAAATCAAAGGGCTTTATCAGAGAAACATAATAAGCAAAGTGACGTCAATTTAGGTCCAACATAGCGGTTGCCGCTAAATGGCAATTGTCACCGTTATGATATGGGTATCAAATAAAAAGGCTTAATGAGAGGAACTCGTTAAGAAAATGACTTCATTCTAAATTCCACATGGCGATCGCAGTAAATAGTAGTCATATCATATTATATGTACCGAAATTATGTAATGCAAATAGGGTAAGCAGTTTTATGGAGTCCTGTTAATAAAGTGTATGAAAGTTATATAGAAAATACCCTACCTGACCTTATACATGCTAAGGTAAAAAATAAATAAAATGAGAAAATATATTTTTAATAACAAGCTTTTATTTAGCTGTTCGTAAAATGAACTAAAAATTAAAAAATATTTTTTCCTGGTTGGAAATAATGAAGCTCTTTCATCTCAGATTTCCAAATAAACACGAGTTACGTTTTGACAGCATTGTCCTTTTTAGTCCATCTTCATGTAATTATTAACTGAAATAAGTATTTTTAGTAATTATGCATGACGTAACAAGGTATAGTAGGTTCTTATAAGTTCTCAAAAACTAAGTGATTTCTTAAAAACTTGAAATATGTATGTAATGTTAGACCAGGCGAAAAAAATGATCCCGAAGATGGGTTTTTGTTTTATTCTTTGATGACTGAGCGTAAAACCACGTTGTCTATACTCTGGGCGCTGAAGAAAGACATTAAACGTAAACAGTGATCAGCACGTGAACAGATCCCTCGAAAGCATCCACGGATATACTCCAGTCACTTTAGGTCTAAACATCCTCGGCAGTGTATTTCTAGTGAATCCACAGACCCTTTTTCGTGTCATCTTGAGACTAGAAAAAGGATGACTGTTAAAATAAGTTACCTTGATCTTTCATGAGCTCCCAGTACAAAACATCATCGATATATTTTTGATGTAGGAACAACAAATTGGTTTAGAAAACATCCACTTTGAACCTAAATTGACTGGAGTAACATCGATCTACAGACAAATTCAAGGTCACTAGCAGTCGTCGGCGCTCTACGAATCTGCACAGGTTTGGACTTGTAAACGTGATTGTGGATGACACGACAGGCATCTAACAGTTAATTCACGCACAGGATTGCATTGCATACGCATTACGCATTCAGTAGCGTATACTCGTTTTTCGCGAGTGGAACGTTTTGTTTGTATATTGCCTAAGATTATATATTGCCTGTCTGACACAGATACAGCCGACGAAGTGGTTGACATCAGCGCAACCCCACCCAAAAAAAAGGGCTAAGAAGCTACATTTAAGTGCAAATGAAAAACAAATAATATTAAATATATACAAAAACCAAATTCAAGAAAAACCCGATTTGGTCGTGGACGAAGTTATATGTAAGGTAGCACATATTTCTGGAGTATGTCGGTCCAGTGTTTATAGGATCATTAAGGAATATAGGAGCACTCACTCACTTTCTGAGCCAAAACCGTATCCTGCAAGAAAAAGGATAACGGACGGAGTAGATGACTTTGACAGAACTGCCATCAGGAGGAAAGTGCATAATTTTTTCTTCCGAAATGAGATACCTACAGTGGATAAGATATTAAGATTAGTTAATGCTGATGAGGATCTTCCATCATTTAAAAGAACCACATTCCGAAAACTTTTGAAGGAACTTAATTTTCGATTCTTGAAACGGGGAAGAAACAGTATGTTAATAGAGAAAGAAGAAATTGTTGTGTGGAGAAGGGAATACCTTAGGAAGATTCGGAAGTTTCGCGATGAAAAAAGAAAAATTTACTATTTGGACGAAACGTGGGTGAATGCTGGACATACTCAAGCGAAAGTTTGGGTCGACAAATCAGTAACATCATCAAGGCAGGCTTTTCTAGACGGTCTTTCGGCTGGATTGAAAAATCCTGCAGGTAAGCTCCTTCATCTATCCGGCAATTTAATTTTGATAAATTCGGGCAAATAATATGCTGTGATAGCAGATAGTGTGTGATATTCTCCAAAAATGGTGCATTCGCAGTGTAGTCATTAGGAAAAAACTTCGACCCTCTTTTAAGCGTTATTTTGAAATTTATTATCATTTTTGGGTGCAGTCAATTTGCTTTGAATGGGTTTTGAGAAGTTGCAAACTTCAATTTTCTACGTTTTTCAGTTTTTGATCAGCATTCCGTGACTCTTAAATTCAGCTAAATGAACTCAATTGCCTCATTCCTTCAAATTTAATCAATCCATAGTGTAAGGAATAATTTATTTCCAGGAAAAGGCAAACGGCTGATCATTTGTCACGTAGGTAGTGAAGACGGCTTTGTTCCCGAAGCACTGTGGGCCTTTGAATCAAAAAAGACAGGGGACTATCATGAGGAGATGGAGGGCAATTCCTTTGAAAATTGGTTCTCCAAAATGTTACTAAAGCTGGAGAATAACGCTGTTATTGTACTGGATAATGCCCCGTACCATTCTAGAAAAATAGAAAAAATTCCCACAATGGCAACTAAAAAAGCAAACATACAACAATGGCTGGCATCAAAACAGATCGATTTTGATGAAACAATGGTCAAGGGTGAATTGATAAGTATAGTCAATAGACATAAATACAAATACGATTTTAAAATGATCGACGAAATGGCCAAAAAACAAAATAAAACTGTCTTGAGACTGCCACCCTACCATTGTGAGCTGAACCCTATTGAGCTGATTTGGGCCAACATAAAGCAATACGTGGCGTCGAATAATAATACTTATAAATTTTCTGATGTTAAAAATCTCTTTCACATCGAAGTCAATAGAGTTACGGCAGAGGAATGGAAAAACTGTATCCGCCACGTTCGGGAGAAGGTTGAGGTCAAAATGTGGGATTTGGACAATGTCATCGATACCCAAATTGAACCTCTAATAATTCATTTAAACGATTCAGAAGATTCAAGTTCCTCTTCTGAATGAGTGCGCGCAGCTTACTTACTAATAACTAAAAAGTGTAGTTAACTCATTTGTGAATCTCTAACTGAAATTTACTGTAAAAGATAATAATTATCTTGTATGAAATTTTTGATGACTACCCATAATATCTTGATGCGGTCCTGTAATGTCTCCTGCGCCTAAACACTCACTCACGAGCAATATGCGTGTATTTGTTTGGGTTTAGTTTCTTTCTTCAGCGCCTAGAGAATAGACAAATTACACTAAGTATTTGAAGCTTGGTCACACAGTATTATACAGAGGCGACACTCTGTCAAAAATCAGGTTCTATCAACGCCAACTTGAGTCCTAGGCGTTTGGTGAGATTCGTGTTGCTGTGACATTTAGGATGTTGGGGTTATCAAAAAGATTTGAGTTTTATCAATACTATATATAAATATATAAATACCTTTTCAAGAAATAATAATAATTATTTCGCCAAAATGCATGTGGGTAAATGAACACAAATAAATTTTTTGATTATGTTGTTTGACATATGACAATAGTGACGTCTTGCTAATAATGCGTAACAACCACTAGAAAAAGATCCGACGCTAATGAACATAAGCGGGAAATGTGGTAAGCAGTTGGGGACACGAAGATAATCTGTTGTTATGCATCGGATAACAAAAAACCGTTAAGTGGAACTCTAAAAGAAAATCATGATCAAATATATGAGATGTTCAGTAGGGGACAGCTTATCAACAAATAAATTGTAACTTTTCCACAACAACCAGTGTAGAATTGCGATAAAATTAGGCTTAATTACAATGAATCATGGTTCTTGATTGAAATATTTCAAAATCTGACACAATAATAGTGATCGTAGTTATCCAAACGCCGCAAAGCCGCACACTAGATGAACGTTGCACTCATGAGATCATTAATGAGTCTACAAATGAAACAAATACTATTTTACAAATTTTGTGGCTGTAGTTCTGTACAATCTTAGCACTGTAATTTTAGACTACGATCTATTCAATCTTAAATACTAGTCTTAACTGCTCTTAAAACACAGTGAAGTGAATTGTTTTTTTTATAAACCAGAACCGCCTCAAACAATTAATGAAGCTCTTCAAAGGGTATCAATCTGCAAAGTCAATGGCCTTGTATTATTTATTACCGCATACTTGTTATTAGGAATTTGTACTTTACTATAAGAAGTATTTGTATCAACCAACAAAAGCCACCATAATTACAGTCATAGTAAAGTTAACTTTAAATTAAAATTGTTTCGGAGGTTTATATGGCGTTCTCCCTGCTCCATTCTCAATATCCCGTATTATTTAAATTTCGTTCAGAATTAATCCGTAACCGAAATAAAAGTCAACAAAAGTCACGTCTAAAAATTAATTATCTGTTCCATATTTCCCATTTATCTTAGAATGCCGTCCCGGTTCCTTTTTACATAAAATTCCCCGAAGGATGTCCATTGTTCGCAGAAACACAATGAAAGGAAATATGACTGGCGTCCTTTATGTCGGGAATAAGTTACAAATTTGATTTACATATACTAATACGAACAGTCAAAGAGGAAACATCCCTAAGAGGTTTTACTGCTCCGAAGCTTTGAGAAATTTTTCATTTTCTTCATAAAAATTTCCCCTTTCTTTTGTGCTGCGCTTGGGGGTAGTGGTGAATTCAAAAGTATTTTTATTATAGAAAAGTTCAACAAGCATAAGAAAGCGGTGAAATTCTGCAAATATGATTTTTAATATTACTTAAGAATTTTAGCACGGCTGTAGTGTCTGTAATAGAAGCAATAATTTCTAGGCTTCGCCTCTCAACCACCACTACTAGTACTACAACTACTTCTTATTTGACCATAAGATTGCTAAAGGCTATTGGTCAGATACGTGTTCAAAAATATTGTTTTGGAAAGTGTCATCAGAATCCTATGACTAGGCAGCGCGGTAGCTCAGAGGTAGATGCTGAGGTTCACTAATCTGACGGCGGTGAGCTGTGCAAGTTCGAATCCCGTCCCAAGACAAATTTTCTCTTGACTACGGATGTTGTGTTTGTCCGTAGGCAAGAGACGGCCTCAGATTGTCAAACGAGGAGGGACCTCCCGGAGGATTTCTTAGATAGGGCCAGAATGATGTCATGGCCATATCGTAAAATTGATCATTTTATGAAATGATCAAGCATTGCATCACTGATAACAAATCGTCTAACGATATATCAACCAAACGCACTACTTCATGCAATGGTCAAGTAGAGTGCTTAGTTTACATTTAAACACGGCGGTGGTTAATAACAAATTTATTTCTTGAAAATTCTAATAATTCGTTGCCACATGAGGGATAAAGTGAGATTAAAATATTTTGGGACTGAAAGATACTCGAGTACTATGCTGGTTATGCCAACACTGGTCAAAACGTCAAAAAGCTGTTGAATTTGGGACGTGTTTCACAGGTTAGTATTTCACTCTTAAATTACACTATCATTCTCGTATTTGAAGTCAAGGTCATAATGCCACTTGAAATATTGTGCTTTTCTGTTAAACTACTGTATTATTTTACGTATCAAATTTTTTTATTTCATTTTTAGCTTATATGTTAAATAAAGGAGAGTAGGGTAGCAACCCAAGGTAATAAGTTAATTTGTAATATGTGATATATTTAAATTTTTTATCTGTGACACGTTGTACATTTTGAGATTGTTTCAGTATAATTATTATATTTTAATTTCCTAAAGTCTCTAATTTTAATAAAAACCTGTGTTGTGCTTAGAAAACGATAAACTAGTACGTAACATACTCCGGATTTTATTAAGTATTCTATGGACACTTCTACAATATGATCAATTTGGGATGATCAAATCGTTAAGCGTTGACAATTTCACCATACGGTCAGATTCAGTTGGCCATTTCATGAAATGCGACCATTTCATTAAATGCTCGATCAGTCCACGAAATTCTGCCATATGGCCACTACGTATTGCCCTGCTGGAGTCCGTGTGACGTTACCCCCATTCCCCGTAATCCCCCTAAAGCCTCATGGCACCCACGGGTACTTAGGCCTTAGGTCTTCGTGGTGGTTGAAGCATAAAGCCCAATCCCATCGCCAAATATTTGAAGAGTAAGGAATCTAGGAATATAAAAATATACTATTTATTGCTGGTTTGTTCTGTGAAGACCTGGTATTCCGAGCACGTTGACCGTGATGGTGCGACATCTGCGCTCAGTGCAGAACGTCGAGCGATATGAGCTAGACGTAAGGGTGTTTCTACCGTCTTCATGATGAAACGTCCAATTTCCATCTACTTGCGCACAATGGTTCTAATTATTATAGAAGATCACTTCCACTTGTTTGCTGTCCGTTTCGTATGTCGCCATGGCTAAACCTAAGACCGATACCATACTGAACAGTTGCTAATGAGTACGAAACATCGCCGTCTGCTGTAAGTCATGGTTACTGAAGACGGAAAGCAAACATGTCTTTTTAACATCATTCTGTACTCTGTTAAGCACGGGATTGTTCTTATTCTTGAAAAGCTTTTGCAAATATGTTAGAGCATGTGGTTGATTTTGGAGAACATCATCACTATCAAGGATTACCTCGTTAACCACGTAATTGTAGGTTAAGCATGCTGGGCGCACGTATTTTAGGGATGAAATACGCTATATATATATAACACTATACCGCACTATTTTTATTAAATACAACCGCCACATAATGAAATTTGTCTAATTTCATCACCATCCACAATACAGCAAAATTCAATTTACCTTGTTCATTATATAGTAAACTAGGGTAAACCACTGATAATGAATTAGATCACATAGGAGCTACGTGGAAAACAAATCACTGAATTTGAGGCTGATTTGAAGTAGGACTCCATTGTCTGGCCACTAAATCAAACCACATATGCTTGAAGTACTTTTAATGTCAACGTTTCGACTAGCACGGTAACCTTTAATCAGGTATAATGTCAATGACATATAGTTTGATATATGTCGTTTAATTTAGCAGAGAGGCAATGAAGTAACATGATAACCGCATTTGTCAAGTGTTACATTATCCACTTGCTTTTAGGTATCTGCCAGTTAACCACACATCATAAATAGCGCCAAATAAGTACTAACTAATGCTGAAATTAACTCTAAGTAACTCGTATCGTAACATAAATTACATGGAAGAAGACGTCTAGGTTACGTAATAGTGATTACTATACCAAAAGGAGTTTTGTAGAATTATTAAAAATAAGCGGTCTTTACAGTCATCTTTTTTCTCAGATAAGAATTTTTTTTATTCCACAAGATACCCATCCATGATTCGAAATTTTTCCAGACCACAATACCTCTTTGCAGTCTCTCTTTGAACAATAAATATCTATGAACAGAAAGCAGCAATAAACGAGAAGCAGAGACGACACAACGACATTGTCCTTGCAAAGTGCCGAACAATGGCAAACAACTGATACGCGATGTCGTATGGAGGACGGGCTTAGGATTACAAAATAAATAAGTAGGCGTTTCCCCATGGTAATTACACATAATTATCTTAATTGTAATTGGCCGACGAGTATTCGGCGACTGCACGGTGACGTTGACAAATGTGTAATTAGAACTCCTCCATTTTGAAACCTGCCCTGTTGTTATGCAATATCGCGAAATTGCCAGTATAAGGGAACTGAATTGGGGTGGTTTAGAGAGATATTTCATTCATTCGATCTCCTATGTATCATGCATTCAAAATATAAGGCTAAATATCTGGACACCCTTGAAACTTGACAACCACACTTAAAAAAATGAAAGTACATAATGACCTTAGAAGGTATTTGGAGGCCAAGCTTAAACTGCAACCACCATTTTTGATAGTCTGTTCGTGTGGAGCTCGAGATTCTACATCAGAGGACACTGATACATGGGATGAAGTGGCGACAGTGAATCTAAACAATATGTCCTACTGTGGGTATCATCTGACAAGTCGACTCATTCATTGACTTTTCTTTAAGAAATTCCCTAAGAACCTTACACTCATTAGGAGACTACTCGTATATACCGATATACAGTAATTTTCAGAAAAGGTCCCCCGCTACTTATTTTTTGAACGGGTGAAGTAAGTGAGCTGATATTGACGTAGGAATACTATATCTTTGGGTGATCCCCTCCAGTGGTTGAGTAGAGTAGCTGTCATCTAGACTTCGCCACTGGTACTATATACAGGGTGTCCGCAAAGTTGGGGTTTTCCTTTTCAGAAACAACTACCCTTGAAATAACAAAGGTAATGTGTAGTGAAACGAGGACGACCAAGTAAAAAAAAATAAAGGAAAAAGTACTCACTTTCCAGTTGACGAGAAGGGCTAAGTACGTCTCTGCCCGAAATCATACCGCTCCAACAGAAAATGAAATCAGCTGATGCGCTACCGACCAGACGCAGGTAAACAAGGAAGGCAAAATGTTGCGTAAAAAGTCTAGGTCTAGGTTCACCATGCCAGCCCAAACATTCACCGAAAATGTTTGTTGAAAATGTGCCCGAGGGACAGCGTGCGGATTTTCTACTGACCAAACATGAGTGTTGCGAAAGTTATTCACCCCATTACGCGTGAACGTAGATTCGTCTGTCACCAATATGCACTTCAAAAAGTCCGGATTATTGTCATGTTGATGCAACAACCACTCACAAAACCGCAGTCTTGCTGGAAAATCGTCAGGTTGAAGGGCTTGTACACGTTGGACGTGGAACGGATACATCCCCTCTTCACGCAGCGTTTGCCACACTTTAGTTTTTGATACTTGCACTATAGCCACGTCTCTAGTGCTTGTTGTTTTTTGAAACGCAATCGATTATACGGGTTCGTTTACCTCTACACGCGTGACCGTAACCGTCGGTTGAAGGTTGCATACTGACCTGACACACTGACCCCGACCCAGTTCTGTCATCGGGTTGAGCTAGTGTCCTAGTACCACTGGGGGATGTCGCTGCTACAGGACAGTATTCATATATTTTTGATGTTGCAGAGCCCTTCATCTCGGTTCCCTTAAGACATTGGTGTATATCGTACTAAGAAAAATTGCTTATGTTTTCAAGATCTACAAGTCGTGTAAAGGAAAACCCCAACTTTGCGGACACCCTGTATATTTGTTATTATACTGAATTTTTTTTGAAAATAAAAGACGGTTTATTATCATTATTATTATATCTTAGCATAAAAAGGAATTGAAAATTTCTACATGGCGGCTGGGCCATTATTTAAATAGAATTTGATACCTTATTTTTAAGCTGTTGAGCACTTTATAACTGCACAATATAAAATCACTAACTTTGAAGATGGCGGACTGACTAACCATTAAAAGTTGACAGTGTACTCTGAGTAAATCTTCTTATTTTTGAAGGATCTATCTGAATGTGCAATAAAATATGGGATTTCGTTTGAAAAAATTGCCAGGTTATAAATTCCTTTAACGGCATGTTTATTACCTTTCCAGGAGAAGAAGATTAGTATAACATGCTATAGCATTTTGCTGACTGGTTGCGACTAAATATATGAAAACAGACCAACTTGACAGCCATTTCAAAAGATAGTGATTCTAGGGTTACACGGTAAGAGGTTCAAAATGAGATATCACACGATCCCACATTCCATTTAAAGAATTTTACAAAATTACGTCCGGCAGCCATATTGAAATTTACTTACCGTAAAACATATTATTCAAGCATGCATTTCGTTACTCTAAAATTATAGCTTTCTAACCCGACCCGCTCAAGAAATAAGTAGGCTGGTTTTTCAAAAGCATAAGTAACCTAAGCGAGGCTCATTCACCATATTTGCGAAAGCTGTATCCACCATGTTTCACAATGAGATTGCGTTATGATGAAATTCAACTAACTGTGGTCAGCAAAAAAAAAATCAGATTAGTGAGCAAAAAAATCATTGGAGGAGGCAAAAAAGAATAAAAAGCGCATATACAATCCTTTGCATACATTAAAAGGCTACAATTGAAAACGTGATATAAGGATCTATGAATGCTCCTAAAAATAGCACTGTTAGATCAGTATAACAAGTAACAAGAACAATTCCGTTAGCAATATTGCCGCGGTCTTCTACAGACGTATCTCTGATGGAATATTTCTTTCGTCTCATAAAGAAAGCATATTGAATTAAGGCCAAAATTCCATTTGATCTGGTCTTTGTTATCTCTGCGATATCACCCCTGCAGCAACAGAAAATAGAGAACTATTTATCGGTTATTATTCCCTCAGATTTGTCCCTGAAATTCGCCCTCCTGATAGTTGGGGTCCTTATACTTTTTTATTATACATCATAACACTGGCTTTTTCACAATGCTTATGCAATACTGTTTTTATGGGAATCTGGAAATGTTCGTTCCTTCCCCGGATTAAAGCTTTTATGTTCTAATGTACAGGGGCGGTTCAATAATAACGGTTACGAGAAATAATAGGGGCTAGTTTCCCGACAACGACATAATCTCGTTTCTACCAATAAAAAATACCCTCAACATAAAATAGTATATTCTATATCTAGGTTTACAAGTCAATAGCTTTGAATCACGAAGTCAATAGCGCCGAGGGATGTAATGCACGAGATCAATTAATGGCATACTCAAACGAGGTTTGTATAGATTTTTTTTCCACTACTAACACATCGTACAGTGTATTTCAGAAAGGTTCCCCATACTTATTCCTTGAACGGGTCAAGCGACTCAATGTACAAAAACTCTCCAAGTTGACAAGATCGCCATTCTGGATAGTGATTTCATATTCTAGGGTTATAAAGTATTAGCATCTTCAAAATCAGGTACCACATGACCCCTCATTCCATTTAAAAAAATGTTCCAAAGTGGTACCTTTCAAAATTTTTATTTCGATAGAATATCAATATTTTGCGCCAAGAGATATATTCTTAGTTGTTTCAATTATTTCTATCAGGAATATGTGGGAAAACCTGCCCTGCACGCAATGTCCAGAGAATGTGACTCTACTGCCATGAACGTTATAACTTAATCCCCTCACTTTAACAGCTTGACAGAAAATGGTCATGTTCTATCGGTATTCGTATCATTATTACCTTACTGCAAAATGCTATAATTATAAAATGGCTACTATAATTGTCGCTTTAGAACTAAATATGATTCAGCTCATATTCATTTGTACTTGCTGTGTGTGTTACCTAAACGTCAAGACTATGTGCTGTAGCTCCGATGCTGTGTAAATTCTATTGGAGGCCATTTATAGCTTCTACGGCTTGAGCTGTATGCTTTACATAGAGATCCTTGTGCCATTCCTTCATAGGTGACGTTCACAGAGAGTACGCGTGTGGTGGACTAGCGACTAGATAGTTCATGGGTCACAAGTATGGCAATCAGTTCCCTATGTACAGAAAATGGATCTCTTGATCTAAACGTACAAAATCACACGTGCTTTTGAGATGAGGTGCTTTCACTGTTTCAAGGATATTTGGATCTTGCAATTCAGAAGTGCACCTTAGTTCAAAGAAACATGCCAATTTCACCAACATTAATATTTAACGTTCCCCTGGACCAATGGGAAAATACCTTATCGAAATGTAATTTGACGGAAGCTGTCAAAGCTGTCTGAATATCAGTGATTCTATTGAAATGTTGAATAAAGTCGTGAAAAAACGGTTGCCTTATAAATAAGGGTACATTATAGATGTAATATTATCTCTTTGTGCTTCAGAATTAGGATAACTTTCATAGAATTTAAAATTTTTATCATTTCAGAAAAGACGGTCAGTTATTTAAATGGACCAATGAAAAGTCAGAGAAATAATAGGTCGATTTTCTAGCTATTATATTTGGTAGGATATTTTCACTGTTTTTGACGACAGTTCATGCATGGCAAACTAGTTTTGTCTGTATATCACGTACATAATACGTACCTGTAGAAGTGTACCGTTTTAGGTTATATTGCAAAAAAAAGGATATAAAATGTATTCCAACTGGTTCATCATCTTTTGTTACATCAAAAACAGTTTTTGCCAATTTATGATCTATACTATAACTATCTAAAACTGTAATGACTCATCGATGTTCACGTGAACATCACTTAACTACCAGTAGTCGGCTGTTCATAGGCGGGGTATGAATGTTTAACATGGGTGAACCAGATTTGTCACATGCTTAATAAAGAGTGGTTTGAAACATATTGAAAGTCAAAAATTTGGGAATTACCTTTACTCATCGTCGCTTCCACTTACATCTGACAGTAATAAACTGTCGCTATCGCTTTCCTCGTTGAAAGTGGGTATGAATGTTTAACATGGGTGAACCAGATTTGTCACATGCTTAATAAAGAGTGGTTTGAAACATATTGAAAGTAAAAAATTTGGGAATTACCTTTACTCATCGTCGCTTCCACTTACATCTGACAGTAATAAACTGTCGCTATCGCTTTCCTCGTTGAAATTGACTATAACTGGCTCTATGATGGTGTCGATGTGGTGGTCAAGCTGCCACATTTTGTTTCTTCCTTCACAACATGACGGATAGCATTCTGCCAAGCTTCGGGCGTTACTAGCTGTATGGAAGTCTCAAGTAAAACCTTAACGTCTGGTAATTTGAAGGTTGTGTTATGGCGCGCAATATAACCCTTCACTTGAGCCCAGATGAGCTCTATTGGGTTCAGTTCACAGTGGTAGGGCGGTAACCGCAGCACAGTGACACCACATTGACGGGCCATCTCATCAGTCACGTAACTAATGTTCGCAGGTTTGTGCTGTTTAATTTTTTCATACAATTCCGCTTTCACACATGAATCGTCAAACGGGATTCCTTTTTCGCGCAACCATTGATGCATGTCGCTTTTTCGAGATCCCATAGTCGGTACACGTTCGGCTCGACGACTATGGTAGGAAGCATTATCCATGACGATCACAGAGTTGGGCTCAACTCGCTGAAGCACCCCTTGAAACCAGCTCTCGAAGCAGCTGGCATTCATTTCGACATGGTAATCACCTCCTTTCTTAGAGACGAAAATCAAGTCACACTCTTCTAAAAAGCCACTATCGCTACCAATATGAGTTACGATCAATCTTTGACCTTTCCCTGACGGTCCACGAAGACCTGTTGACAAACCTTCAATGCTTGCTTGTCGGTTACTCACTACGTTTTTGTCTATCCAGGTTTTTTTAACTGTGTGACCTGCATTTACCCATGTCTCGTCCAAATAATAGATTTTTCTGCTTTGTCGCCTATATTCAATCATTTCGCGAAGGTATTTTCGTCGCCAGGCGACTATTTCAGGTCTCTCTATCAATACTGACTTCCGATTACGCATTTCGTAACGAAAATTAATTTCGTGCAGGGAGTTCCTCATTACCTTGACGCTCATTTGGGGTATAATTTTATTTTCCTTGATCGCTGCATGTACAGCCTTGAGGGTTGGTATCTCATTCCTAAAGAAGAATGAATGTACGGTTCGCCTTAACGCCATTTTGCTATCGTCATCCAATTTAACGGCTTTTCGTCCCTTCAAATTAAACTTTGGATCAGTAGTAGCTCCAGTTTTCTTCTTTTCGTGCACCACCCTGCGAATGGTCCACTCTGGAACGCCTGTCATACTTTCACAACGCGCGAGTGCATCTCCCTGCGACATAGTTCTGTTCAGATAATTGAACACGTTGAGCACGATTTCTTTCGCGTCCCTCTTCAGTGCTTTACGAAGCCGTCTACTTGTTCCCTGGCTTTCAGTACTTCCACTCGTGCCATTTGTACTCTCCATGGTTAAGTATAACCAAAACAGTAACCACAGAAACCACAACAATAACAATCACACAACAATTCTTATAAAAACACACAATATGCGATCGCTCAACGAAACACGTTCCAATGTGTTGCCGACTCCTATGAGTCTACCGGTCGAGGCGCGTCTTTGATTTCATTGGTTCTACCGGCGGAGAACAATCAGCCATTATTTCCATCTCTGTCTGTGCTGTTGACCACCGCAAAGCCACAGAAGCGACATATGTCGTACGCTATACGGCTGTACTGGAAGGAAGCCGGGATCGAGCTCTGATCACGTGTTGATCACGCGTATGAGTCATTACAGTTTTAAATAGTTGTAGTATAGAAATCCACACCAAATGTAAACAAACATCAAATTCTGCATTTCTGGGTCTTAAAGCATCGATATTTGTAAAAGTATCGGCATCCACCTATTTATTCATCGTCTAGATATTATAAATCAGAATCAAAAATACCTATTTACGGAAATATATCTCCAAACATTGTTATATTTTCTTATTATGTATTTCTATTATTATAACACGTCTGGGATACCAATTGCTTTTAAAGTGATCTGCAGTGTTGCCAAACCGGCAAAAAAAAGGAATCGGTAAATAGTGTCGTTAAATTTGGTATAAGGTAAATGCCATCCCAAGATCAGTGGTAGATCTTTGAGTCATGAAAAACGTCTGTTATTGTATTGGGCGCACACACAACATATTTTTTGAGGGGATAGTTCTATATTACAACTTCTACAATGTGTATACTGGTCGCTCTTTCAAAGTACTTTGCAACAATTCTGGAAACTCTTTTTCCGCTTCTTGCTTCTGGGATTGTGAATATTTTTCTGTTTTATCCCTGAACTCACCTCTCATTTTAATTAAATATTTATTTTGAAACCAGACAGGTTTCGGTTTCTTTATTGCTTGTCCGGTGATGAGGTAATGACGGTAATCTACCAGTCTGTACCCTTTGTATGCCCAAAAGTCAATTCAGGGTAAGCGGAGTAAGGGATGAGGATGTGCGTTCATAAGTTCTATCGATATCCGTTCATATTTGCCAATATTTCATTTAAAGCTTATATTTGTCATAAGATTTTAGCAAAATGTAAGATAGTAAAGGCAACACCGCACCTTGCAGCCCAGTTGACAAGAACGACAAGCTGTCAAGATTAGGGATGTTCAGATCTACGGAAAGTATCGTTATGTATCGATTCTTATCGTTTTAGGAAGTATCGATACTCTAAAATATTGGAATAAATTATGGATATTCAGCGGAAGGAAACAAAGAGGAAAAGTAATCTGAAGTTAGTCACTCTTTCTGACGCAGTCCGGATCGAAAGATGACGATACTCGTGAAATCTATCGATACACCCAAGTGTCGTATATAAAAATATCGATCCAAAATTTCGGTTCTGGGAAGCAAAAGTATCGATACTTCTAGATATAGGATTGTATCAAACATCCCTACCGTCAAGATGTATAACCCGAGGTACCGACGGACCTATTTTGCGGCGTCTTGAGAATAATTTTAAATTTTCATTTGCATTTTTTCAAGTGTTGTGCAAGATGTTGGGAAAAATTCCACGTATAGTCTTATAACGCATAGTAGAGTATATTTCAACAGTTGGCGGAGCTTACTCCACTGGGACCAAGGGTTGACGGATCCCACACCTGTGTCACTCCTTGGGGAGTTTTGAAAGGTAATAATCAGCTGTTATTCAAATAATGTCTAATTTAAATGTAACCTAGAATGTGTACTCAGTGAAACAAGAAAGTTACTGCAAATTCTATTTTTTTGCAGGTTTTAAGTTTGCCGGTAGCTTTACGACATATGTATATTTGAGTATTTCTTAATCGCTGTAAATTTAGTGTGGATGTTTATTCAGTTCCTGAACAACCAAAAAATATTTGACCATGGATGTATGAATATCAAAAATCCTGAATGGTTTTGTGGAAATATCAATCGACGGTGCTATAATAGTACTGATGAACGGCAAGTAAATGAATGGATGTTTGGCAACGAGCAATATCTATGAAATTTTTGGTAGAGCCTGTCATCAAGTAGGTGCTTAATGGCTATCTGCAAGAGGTTTATAGGAAAAGAACACACGCTAGGTGATGTTGAAATGAAAATAATATAAACATGAGTAAACAATAGACAATACTAAATAAAAACATGAATTTTATTCAAAAATCGAACGCTTTTTCAAATTTTGACTAAACTTAGTTATTGGTTCCTAAAAGTTGTTGATTGGAACTTGAAGCTCATTGACTGTATTTGACGGACTGCTACCCTATAGGTGGAGAATAACGGACTGTTGATTTGAAAATCCTGGTGAAGTCCAGCCTTAGAAACATATTTAAGTCGCGATCCTCAATTCAAAACAATTACTCTTGGTGAGGGCACTCTTTTTTGTGTACCTCAGCGATTATTTTACATGATAGAAATGCCTTCAAATCTCTACTCCTGCTTACCAGCATAAACAAATTTGATGAACTGCATTGCATCGTCATTAAACAATGTGGAAAATAGCTCAGTCGACTGAAAATTATCGGTCTACCCCCGTATCGCCTGACAAAATATCAAATATCAGTAGGAGGGTAAGGTACCTAAAAGCTATTTATTTTTATGTGAGTGTTATCATTGATAGGGAGTGACTATTTGAACTTCGATGGCTCTTTACAGCTTTCACAAAATATTTCGACGTACATTTCCTGCTTTTTTATGTTGGGATGTATTGTTCGATCGGCGAGTAGGATGGCGCATTAAGACAATGGGAGTAAACAGTTTCCGGGAATAGGTTTGCCATGGAAGAAAAAAAAAACACTTTTTGATGCTCATGAAAGCAAACAGTTTACGCTCTGAATAGAGTAGGAATATCAAAACATTGGGAAGAAGTCTGAAACTTGAGGGACGATGAATGTCGAGCATAATTTATATATTTTATTTTCTGTTTCCGGGTGTATAGAGAGAACAAGGGTAAGTCCTAAATATTGCCATAGATGGCAAAACAGCATGTTTAAAATGTTAATTGTTGAATTACGCATGCATGACATTCGAAATCTCTCATGTGCTTTCAGGGCCGTATCGTCAGTCGTTCCTAAAATTGTAGGATGCCTTTATGGCCTCCTTGATTGTCATAGTCTTTTCTCTCCCTCAGAAAGGCTATTTCTAGATTTTTTACAGTTACGTGTCAGCGTCAGCGTTCTCCTATTGTCAGGAGATGATATAAATCAAAAGCATGAACGATAAAGGCGTCCTGGAATTTTAGGAACGACTGACGATATGAGCCATAGAGCCTGAAAATTGACTAGCTTTGAAAAAGTACACAGACCAAAGACAGTGAGCCTACCCACCTAGAAACCAGAGTATACTTTCCAGAAGATTTTTGATCCCCCGAATCCGAACCGATCTCCCAATTTCCGAGATATCCTGGCCTAAAAGTGCAAGGATAGCGATTTTACTTATATTTGGGGTTATGCAGCATGACGAAATATTATTTCCAAATAGCCATAGACGTCATCTCAAAGTACAAAAGCCGTGTTCTTTCACATTCGGATCCTAGGTAAAAATCATATGGGCCATTTACTTACTTTTCGAGTTACAGGGTGGTCAAGAATATATTAGAGACATATACTTTTCGTGACTGTGAGTCGCAGTAGAATTATTATTGCAGAATAGGAAGAATTTATGGAAGATAACCTAACCAAGATAGATTGTTAATAAAATTCCGCCCCCTTTACAAGATACCTGATGTCGTTTTTCCTTCTGTTCCCTGACCATATTTGAAAAAGCATTTATAACGAAAATGAACAGTGAACATTTTCGAAAATAACATTTGCTATTCACAAAAAAAATTGTTCAGATGATCGTTTCTAAATGGAAGGCAAAACTTCAGCCCCCTTGTTACAGACTGCTGAAATCTCTTAAATGTAACATCAGTATGCTTGCTCGTGAGTTTTCATCAAAAACATGTAGCATGAGAGGACTACACATATGACTTGGTCTCCGGACTTCAATATCCCTAGGTTATCATCTATGTGAGAAGGTCTAATTATCATTATATTTAGGAAACACTTATTGGACGAAAGCTAGCTATGCAAGATCACAACATTTTGGGTTCTTCAGGCACCGTTATTCATTCACCTAGGTCACCCTAAGTCAAAACTAGATGATTCCACAGTTTTTTAGGTGCTCCGTAATCTATACAGGCTGGTCCATCTATGTGTGGGCGGAATATTACTCATACACAAACACATTTTCGGAGATCTGCTTATGACATATTACACATGACATTTGAGGGCACATTTCTAAAATATTGGCAATTATACAGGGTGTCCCAATTTTGACCTACATATCAAAGTTTTGATTTTTTAAATAGAATGCCTCAAATTTTATTGCATATTTGGATAAACCAATTCAAAAGAAGAAGACTGGTATAACATACTATGGGGTTATGCTAATTAGCTACTGAGATGTAAGCTGTTCTGTCCAGAAAAACGGTCCACTTCGGCAACCCCTCAATCCGCCATTTTGATATTTGGAGTGCTAAATTTTGTATCAAAAAAATTACACACCTCAGCTTTTATCTTATTTATTACCTTTTCGAATTTTCATTTTCGCTCATACAGGGTGGTCAAAAATGCAAATTGTACCTTTTCTCAAAAATTTCAAATACACGACCTTGTATATTTGTACAAGTTCTGATTCAATTTTTTATAAGATTTTTTTGGTATGAGGTTTGATTCAGATAAAATCACTAGATTTTGAGTTATTAAGCTTTTAATGGAACAACACACCAAAATTAAGGAAAAGAATCACATCATCCATGGAAACAAAAGAGAAAAAGTGGGCTAGTTCCATATTGCCACTAAGAGTACTGGCGTAAAGACTAATAACAATCAGAACAGTATGAATCAGCTTCAAGCGTAATAGAGAAAAACAACTACAACAACATAAACAAAGAAATATCAGTACTCAAGATCTCTAGATCCCTTATGTTCAGAAAAGCGTCCTTAATCCTTTATTTCGTATTTTCCGGGGTAAACCTCTTGCTTAAGGCGGCTCCGACGCAGTGAGTTTCAGGCCATTTACAAGGGTTTAACTGCTTCGGAATTGACGCTCCATTTTTCTATATATTTGAATAAAATTTATACAGTATGTTCAGAAGACAATTGTCCAGGGTGCTATAGAGCCACTTTTCTAAAAAAAAATTTTCTTCAGGAGTTATGGTGGGTGGAACTGCAGATAATTGTTGTTCGACTTCTCGATTTTTTTAAAAATAACCCAGAGGAAAAAACGAAAAAGTGGCTCTATAGCACCCTGTGGAGTCTTGTTTTTAGTGCACTGTGAAAATTTCATTGAAAAATATTCAAAAATGAAGCGTCAATTTTGAAGCGCGAAAACCTCTGCAAATAGGCTTTTACACGAATTTTATCCACTATCTCGTGCTGCCAGTCGAAGCAACGCGGCGGTGTGTACGGACTAAGAAAGGACGTATTCAGATAATTTGTTGTCCCAAGTTCAACAGTAGCAGTTTTAACGTCGGTCGTTCGAGATAAACATCGGACCAGTAAGTGATATTTTTAATAGACTTCAATGAAAGAGGGGAAATTTTTAATCGATTTTGATCATTTCTTTTTATACAATAGGCCATGCTTCAGAGGTGATACCACAAAAAATCATTTTTGTTCAATCACCCCAATATGGATATCAAATGGAAGCACTTGTACAAAACAGTAATACGAAAACAGTTTCAAATCAAGATGGCGGCCGTTACAAAATGGCGGATAACATACTTGCTAATATCTCAAATAAGAGTCGTCGCCTTGTAGAATACAGTACTTCACTAAATATTTGATTCCAAGATTGCCGCCATTTCGAAATTGCGAGTAACATATTTTTGTACAAAACCCCCAATTTACATATCAAATGAAAAGACTTGACATGTGTGGTAAAATACAGAACTTTGTGACCAAAAGTTTCCAGGTGGTTCCAGGGTCATTGGAGGCGGTAATCTTTTTAGTTAAAAATAATAATTATAGTGAACGCATTTAACACAAATAAAATGTCACTTGCTGTTTAGCTTTAACCTTATGGAGTATCGTAAAATAAACTTAACACGATAGGCGTCATGGGATATAATGCGTGTGTCGCACCTCATTTGGTGCTTTGGGCCTCGTGACACACATGATATGTCTCACTGCTGGCAGTTATATTTGGCCGCGTAACGTAAGACGTGTGCCATGCTGATGTGATTTTCTTACGGGAACCAAGAGTCCGTGGCCTGAGGGACCAAATTATACTGAATTGGAAATGAAAATATTAAAAAACACGTTGTTTATAGAGTTTTACAAGAAGAGGATATTCTACAAATCTAAAACAAAAAGCAAATCTTATAAAATAATCAGACATTCTCATTCAAAAATGAACAAAGTAATTTCACAGCAAATCAGTAAGTTATGGTAAATGTCGATATTCTAACGAATACAAATATGGAGGAACTCTCATAAACTAAACAGATTGACAAAGTCTTATGCAGGAATAAACAAAATACCGGTATAAATAAACGGTAATACAGATAAATATGGAATTACTACAACTACTATCTGATTCACTACCACTTGGAGAATACGCATCAGATAAGTATACATCCCCACATAACTCAGTACTGCCACTCTCTTCATCCGATAGTATTTCATTACACAATTGTTCAAGCCTTTTTTGCTCCGCTTCGTAATGCGACATCACAAATTTGGTATTCAATAATTTATAAACAGTAAAGCAATTTGGACAAGATGACGTACAATACCAACAATGCTTCAATAATAAATGACACGAAACAGTGCTCAACGCGCGACATGATGCAAGTCTTGACTTGCAAAAAACGCGACACGACTTATGTGCCACGCGACCCGACTGGTCTGTGGGCCACGCGACATACAACTAGTACCTCAGAAAAAAACAATCAAAAAAGGGGAAAAATCATAGGATTTGAGAAAAAAGTCAAGTCAAAATATTAAACCGAAACTTAAAACAAGCTAATTTGACAATAATAACAGTTTGGCCCAGTGGACTGGATTTTCAGATTCTACTGTGGCGCTTAACGTGTGAATGTGACATTTCAATATTCGCCATCTAACAGACTAGATAAAGCTAGCCGATGCTACGTGCTATTGAGCCTGACGATTGACTTTTATTTAAATTTTTTTTTTTTTATATCGAAACAGCCGCGCAGGCAGAAGCCTAAATGCCGGAACACCGCGGCTGCTATGGTGATCCCAAAGAAATTTTGTTAATACGACTTTTGAACTGCCCAAGGTTAGTAGAACTGGGAAAAGCTTCCTCCCGTAGATTGTTCCACAATCTAGACACCCTCGGGACAAAGGAGCGGTCGTATCGGCCAGTTCTGGATGTACGAAGTTTGACCCGGTTAGGATGGGACGCCGAAGTCAGGCGGGTCTGTCTGGCAGGCACATCGCGCGGCGGTATCATGGTAAATAAACAATATATACATATTATACAATAAATAGTGAACATCTGGTACTAGTACCAAAATGGAAGAGATTAGCATAACATCTCGCACATCGCTGCTAAAGCGAGATCTGCACACCGCATTTGCCGACACGAAGGGGTTAGTAACGGCGTACAATGTAATATGCTAATCTCTTCCATTTTGGTACCCGAGTACAGCAAAAATAGCCAATTCTCAAGAACTCTTTTTCTTGTTCAAACGGTTCTCTTGTGCCTTCAAGATCACATCGGGATCGCGGATTGGCATATTTCTGCTTTTCCTGGGATCGACCAGTTCTGGAAGCAAGCAGTTCATGTACAAGAATTTCAATTTCTCTTCCATTTCATTTTTCCAGAAAATTTCATCCTTTTGAATGACGTCTATTTTCAAACCATACGGGGTCCAAACACCAAGCACACAGTACTCTCTTTGTGCAACGTGTAGCTGCCCTTGAATTTGGTAATACCACTTATGTTTTTTATGTATTTCATCGTTTATCCAAAACGTAATTTTTTTGTTCAGAATGCCCTCTTCAGGGGTCATTTCTCTAGCCGACCATGGACATTTAATTTCTAGCAGACCTTTTTCGCCTATCAAACCATCTGGCGATGCTGCCAGAAATGGATGGGTCCTATCAATAAACAACCCGCAAGATTGTACTTCTGATTGCGAATATGATTTCTCTATTTCTGCTTTTGCCACGCTTTCATGCTTTTTTCCATGGTCACATGCATTGCTAAAGAATTCGGTTGGGTATGTTATGGCGTTTACTAGAGCTCTGCAACTTGTTGTATCTCTTCTTCTACAAACCTCACCAAACCGAGACGCAGTCAACCTCATTCTTCGATGAAGACGCCACAAATTGCAATCCTGAGATTTTGTGGCTTGCTCGATCTGGGAAATTTTGGAGTCGGTTTTTGCAAGTTTTTTCAAGAAATATACCTTGGCAGCCTCTATATCTTCGTTGCTCATGTCAGGCTTCTCACAGAATTCCCCATAGGATGCGTTCTCTTTAGTATCACTATCTCTGATTTTAATTTTCCTTGGTTTCAGCTTCCTTTTCAGATTTTTGAGTGCTCTCCTTTCTTCAACATTAGCAATCAAAGAGGTTGGACTGAAACTAGGGAGTAGCCGCTTTTGGATCACACAAACAGGCCGCTGTGTATTGTGGCTCACTACGGCTGCAGCACATCTTCCTTGGTAGGATCTCTTCTTGCAATAATTAATCCGTTTACCCCCAATGAATTTAGCTATGATTGAGTTAAACTGCTCTACAATACTATTATCGACGTCATGAAGTAAACTTACTGCATTTTTAATCAGAATTGCCAGAAATGATATCAGCCTCTGGTGCAACTCTAAAAAAAAGGGTATACAGACCTGAATTTGAAGATCCATGCCATCTGTCTCTGTTAGAGAATGCATATGCGAAACCTTGCTGTCATTTTTAAGCTAAAATAACATATAAAATATAGTTATAATATTAACTACGTATAGTCTAATTTATTGGCAAAATGAATGCTAAAATTCATAATTGTTTTGGTACCTTTCTATCTGGAAAACGTTTTTTTTCCTGTGCGTATTTAAATGCGGCTTCTTCGAGACGCCACGTTTATTTCTCTTATTGTTCATTTTTGATACCTTGATAAGAAAGACACTCAACAATAACAACACAACAATAACAACACGATAATACAACAATACAATAACGGTAATAAGAGTAATAAGGGCTGAGTATACTATGCGCCAAAATAGGGAAACAGTCGTACGCTAGATCGTATATCCAAATCAAATCCGACTCTGTGCAATATGCAAATTCAACCTGGCACGCGAACAGCACACCTCTGCGTATTACTATCCTTTTCTAACGTAGAGCGCTTGCCTTTTCACAACGCCGGCCTACTAGCGTTTCCCTATCACCCCCCCGATACCCCTCAGAAACTTTGCTTGACTGTGAGAGCGCCGTTAACGTAGCCCTATAGAAAGAAGTTCATCGGTGTCATATCTGGTTATCTAGGAGGCCAAGATATAGACCCATCATGACCGATTCAACGATTGTTACTCCAGGTGTCCAAATAGTTACGCACACGTTTATGATAATGCGCAGGTGTGCCGTCATGTCGGAAGTACATATGCATCCGAGTTTGCAGGCTGACATCCTCCAAAAGCAAAGACAAATGCTCGATCAAAAAATTCAAGAATTCTGTACCTGTTAATCTGTTGTCGAAAAAGACAGGTCCGATAACTTGTCTGCCAATAACTCCTCCCCAAACATTCAAGCTCCATTTATTAGGGTTTTCCGTCGCTTGTTATGCCTGCTGACAACACCTATGCCGTTAACGGCGCTCTCACAGTCAAGCAGAGTTTCTGAGGGGAATCGGGGGGGTGATAGGGAAAGGCTAGTAGGACGGCGTTGTGACAAGGCAAGCGCTCTACGTTAGAAAAGGATACTAATACGCAGAGGTGTGTTGTTCGCGTGCCTGGTTGAATTTGCATATTGCACAGAGTCGGATTTGATTGCAAAACTTGCAAAAACCGACTCCGAAATTTCCCAAATCGAGCAAGCCACAAAATCTCAGGATTGCAATTTGTGGCGTCTTCATCGAAGAATGAGGTTGACTGCGTCTCGGTTTGGTGAGGTTTGTAGAAGAAGAGATACAACAATTTGCAGAGCTCTAGTAAACGCCAAAATATACCCAACCGAATTCTTGGCAATGGAAAAAAGCATGAAAGCGTGGCAAAAGCAGAAATAGAGAAATCATATTCGCAATCAGAAGTACAATCTTGCGGGTTGTTTATTGATAGGACCCATCCATTTCTGGCAGCATCGCCAGATGGTTTGATAGGCGAAAAAGGTCTGCTAGAAATTAAATGTCCATGGTCGGCTAGAGAAATGACCCCTGAAGAGGGCATTCTGAACAAAAAAATTACGTTTTGGATAAACGATGAAATAAATAAAAAACATAAGTGGTATTACCAAATTCAAGGGCAGCTACATGTTGCACAAAGAGAGTACTGTGTGCTTGGTGTTTGGACCCCGTATGGTTTGAAAATAGACGTCATTCAAAAGGATGACGTTTTCTGGAAAAATGAAATGGAAGAGAAATTGAAATTCTTCTACATGAACTGCTTGCTCCCAGAACTGGTCGATCCCAGGAAAAGCAGAAATATGCCAATCCGCGATCCCGATGTGATCTTGAAGGCACAAGAAAACCGTTTGAACAAGAAAAAAGTTCTTGAGAATTGGCTATTTTTGCTGTACTCGGGTACCAAAATGGAAGAGATTAGCATATTACATTGTACGTCGTTACTAACCCCTTCGTGTCGGCAAATGCGGTGTGCAGATCTCGCTTTAGCAGCGATGTGCTAGATGTTATGCTAATGTCTTCCATTTTGGTACTAGTACCAGATGTTCACTATTTATTGTATATTATGTATATATTGTTTATTCAAATAAGTCAATCGTCAGGCTCAATAGCACGTAACATCGGCTAGCTTTATCTAGTCTGTTAGATGGCGAATATTGAAATGTCACATTGACACGTTAAGCGCCACAGTAGAATCTGAAAATCCAGTCCACTGGGCCAAACTGTTATTATTGTCAAATTAGCTTGTTTTAAGTTTCGGTTTAATATTTTGACTTGACTTTTTTCTCAAATCCTATGATTTTCCCCTTTTTTGATTTTTTTTTCTGAGGTACTAATTGTATGTCGCGTGGCCCACAGACCAGTCGGGTCGCGTGGCACATAAGTCGCGTCGCGTTTTTTGCAAGTCAAGACTTGCATCATGTCGCGCGTTGAGCACTGTTTCGTGTCATTTATTATTGAAGCCTTGTTGGTATTGTACGTCATCTTGTGCAAATTGCTTTACTGTTTATAAACTATTGAATACCAAATTTAGTGATGTCGCGATAACTAAGCGGAGCAAAAAAGTTTTGAACAATTGTGTAATGAAATACTATCGGATGAAGAGAGTGGCAGTACTGAGTTATGTGGGGATGTATACTTATCTGATGCGTATTCTCCAAGTGGTAGTGAATCAGATAGTAGTTGTAGTAATTCCATATTTATCTGTATTACTGTTTATTTATACCGGTATTTTGTTTATACCTGCATAAGACTTTGTCAATCTGTTTAGTTTATAAGAGTTGCTCCATATTTGTGTTCGTTAGAATATCGACATTTACCATAACTTACTGATTTGCTGTGAAATTACTTTGTTCATTTTTGAATGAGAATGTCTGATTATTTTATAAGATTTGCTTGTTGTTTTAGATTTGTAGAATATCCTCTTTTTGTAAAACTCTATAAACAACGTGTTTTTTAATGTTTTCATTTCCAATTCAGTATAATTTGGTCCCTCAGGCCTTGGTTCCCGTAAGAAAACCACATCAGCATGGCACACGTCTTACGTTACGCGGCCAAATATAACTGCCAGCAGTGAGACATATCATGTGTGTCACGAGGCCCAAAGCGCCAAATGAGGTGCGACACACGCATTATATCTCATGACGCTTATCGTGTTAAGTTTATTTTACGATACTTTATAAGGTTAAAGCTAAACAGCAAGTGACATTTTATTTGTGTTAAATGTGTTCACTATAATTATTATTTTTAACTAAAAATATTACCGCCTCCAATGACCCTGGAACCACCTGGAAACTTTTGGTCACAAAGTTCTGTATTTTACCACACATGTCAAGTCTTTTCATTTGATATGTAAATTGGGGGTTTTGTACAAAAATATGTAACTCGCAATTTCGAAACGGCGGCAATCTTGGAATCAAATTTTTAGTGAAGTACTGTATTCTACAAGGCGACGATTCTTATTTGAGATATTAGCAAGTATGTTATCCGCCATTTTGTGACGGCCGCCATCTTGATTTGAAACTGTTTTCGTATTACTGTTTTGAACAAGTGCTTCCATTTGATATCCATATTGGGGTGATTGAACAAAAATAATTTTTTGTGGTATCACCTCTGAAGCATGGCCTATTGTATAAAAAGAAATGATCAAAATCGATTAAAAATTTCCAATCTTTCATTGAAGCCTATTAAAAATGTCACTTACTGCTCCGATGTTTATCTCGAACGACCGACGTCAAAACTGCTACTGTTTAACTTGGGACAACAAATTATCTGAATACGTCCTTTCTTAGTCCGTACACACCGCCGCGTTGCTTCGACTGGCAGCACGAGATAGTGGATAAAATTCGTGTAAAAGACTATTTGCAGAGGTTTTCGCGCTTCAAAATTGACGCTTCATTTTTGAATATTTTTCAATGAAATTTTCACAGTGCACTAAAAACAAGACTCCACAGGGTGCTATAGAGCCACTTTTTCGTTTTTTCCTCTGGGTTATTTTTTAAAAAATCGAGAAGTCGAACAACAATTATCTGCACTTCAACCCACCATAACTCCATAAAAATTTTTTTTTTAGAAAAGTGGCTCTATAGCACCCTGGACAATTGTCTTCTGAACATACTGTATAAATTTTATTCAAATATATAGAAAAATGGAGCGTCAATTCCGAAGCAGCTAAACCCTTGTAAATGGCCTGAAACTCACTGCGTCGGAGCCGCCTTAAAAGTTGCTTCATCGCTAAAAAGAACCTTACCCAAGAAAGTAGTGTCTTCACTCTCATTATTTAGCATTATTGTACTAAACTCCATTCGAGCTGCGAAATCCTGAGGACGAAGGCCTTGATGCAAGCATAGGTGATATGGATGGTACCTATGCTTGTTAATAATCCTAGTTCTGCAATAATATCAGTTTCTGCTTCAATTTGCCGTGCACTTAAATGGGGATTTTCCTGCAACTTTAATAGTACCTCTAACTGACACTTGGATTATTTACGTATATACATTTTTTACTATATTCCACTGCTCCACTTGATTCAAAACGTTCTCGTAGTGTGGGAAATGTTTCCGATCTTGGATATCGCGTATTAGGGTACCGTTGCTTATGCTAGGAAACTATTTCTTTGGGCTTCCCCAAAACGAACACCATAGTCACCATCTCTTCTTTATAAAAATTCATTTTCAAACACGTTTTTACTATAATGCACACAAAGCTAATTCTGACAGTTTGTAACTAATCAACAATGTATTTGTTCCATAAAAGACGTGCTAATAACTGAAAAAATAGCCGCAAAAACCCTTATGTGTCTGGTATAAAAAAAGCTTATAAAAAATTGAATCCAAACACAGGGTGATGTATTTGAAATTTTTGAGAAAAACTACAATTTGCGTTTTTGATCACCCTGTATAAGCAAAAACTAAAATTCGAAAAAGGAGCAAATCAGATAAAAGCTGTGGTGTGTAAGTTTTTTTTTTGATACAAAATTCAGCACTCCAAATTTCAAAATAGCGGACTGGAGGTTTTTCTAGACAAAACACCTTATATCTCAGTACCTAATTACCAAAACCCATAGTATGTTATATCAATTTTCTTCTTTTGAATTGGTTTATCTAAATATGCGATAAAATTTGAGGTATTTTGTTTGAAAAATCACAACATTGATATGTAGGTCGAAATTGGGACACCCTGTATAATGGCCAATATCTTAGAAATGCGCCCTCAAATGTCATGTATAACATCCCATAAATAGATTTTCCCAAAATGTATTTGTTCATGAGAAATATCTCGTCCACACATGAATGGACCACCCTATATACAAAATTGTCCTTCTGTGGATTGAAACATTTATTAACCCATTCTATGTTGTTATTGTTCGTATATAATGGAGTGAATAAGTGTGTACTACTTCTACTACTACTACAAATGGGCTTCAGTTCGCGAAATAAAGGTATCCATCGTATGGTACGCAGAAAGGAAACGTCAAAGTGCATTCAGTCACATCCGACAAATCAGGAGCCGCCAAAAAAACCTCCAACGGCGACGACGTCAATCCGATAAGCGCTGTTCAATTGTTCAACATCCGGAAAACCAACAGTTATTCAGTCTTAGTCTGCTCGGTATTCGCTTTTGTCTGTGGCTGTCTGTGGCAGTCAAGCGAACCAGCGATTGGTGGCCGCGGCGTATCGTATTCTGACTTATAGTCAGAGATCTCATATGCTCATCGTTGATGGATCTAGATGTGAAACTTACATCTCTTAGTTCTTTACTTAGTATTAGTCCGTACGTTTATCAGGATTGATAAAGCCTAGGCGAGACAGTGTTAAGGAAAGGGCTGCAGAAGGTAAAGAAGAAAGAGAAAGGGGGGAGCGAGCGAAGAGAGAGAGAGAGAGAGAGAGAGAGAGAAGAGTATCTTTACGAGAGGCATTGTTGAAACCATTTGATAAATCATCATACGGTCCAAAAAAGACTGATTATTATCAGAATGTTTTGATTTTAATTATCCTGTACTTCGCGCTTGAAAACGTTTATTTATCAAAAATCAAAATCTAACGAAAACTGAAATAAATATGGTTCCCTAAAAATGATCGTTTAAGGCTAAAATAAGATTTTTGATGCAGGATACCTCAGCAATGGCCTCAAATACTTTGAACCAGCAAAACCTCCATTCAGGAACCTATAGTTATACGATATCTACTATACTTAATTGTATGTTGACGATGTAAGTTTTCGTTTTGAAATTTGGAGAACGCTTGAAAATTATATACAGTGGTGTAAAATCTGTCGGTCTTGGCTCACGACGTAGTACTACAACCCTTATCCCGTGGTCCAATATAAGCGCTACAAATTGTTGAATGGGATGTTAGCGATAACGTGAGTTTTAAAAACAAATTTAGTTTCTGTCCTTCGTTTTACTCTGTATCAAAGTTACAATCAACGTAGTTGTGCAGCTGCACACAATAAATGGATGCATGTTTGGCAATTCATAGGTACAACACTCAGCGTTTGATTAAGATAACAAGTATATTCAAACGTTAGCCAAAAAATACTGCACTGAACATAATACGTAATATGTTGTATATCGAAATAAGACAGCAGAATGTGCCATCCACTGCGAGTGCGAAACAGCAAGATATCTGTCGGAAGTGTATTTCAGTTCGCATTTGACAGTCATTGTGACCGCTTGACGCCGTCGATTTTGGCGGGTGAAGTCAAGTGATGAAAAGGTGCCAATATTTTTCCTATTTTTAGCTATGTGTATATCGTGGAGAATGTACACTGAATGTATATTTGCTGTAGTACATCAATTTCATGTCCTCGTTCGTGGGGCCCTGGCCTATTAGTCCTGTCACAACCGGCTGCATATGCTAATATTAATTGGTCGGGAATAATTGAAATGAAGAATCCGACTCCGTCTCCGACTGTACGAGAACGAATTGACAAAGAAAGCTAATTATATTAACAAGCTCTCTGAAGCGTTGCCAACGCGGTGTTGGCGTTATATTCGATTTTATTGTTTCATTGGTATTGGTTTAAGAGATCGAAAATGGCGGCGAATTGCCTAATCATTTCCCTTCAAATGGTTTACGGTGGGTGAACATCGCAAGTTTCCTGTATTAACACATAAAAATAGCTTAGAAAAGGGTATTTTTTGGGTGAGAAGCTTTGAGCTGTGTGACCAGATTTGGGAAACTAATTAAAGAAGACAGAAAAAGATGTTTCTTCAAATCAACAACTCTTATAGCAGGAAAGGAACCGAACTGATTCCACATCAAACAGTCGAACAAGGCAGAAACTATGGATTTACCAGCTGCCCATAAACTAACAACAGATCCATGATGCAGCAACAATTAGTCAACGAGTTACAAAAACTCGTAAAGAAAGATCTAATATATTATACAATTTAATAAAAAGTTACCTGAAAATGTGATTTCAACAATGAGTGATGAAGTAGTGAAATTTTTGGAGAAAGAGCAACAAGATGACGAAATTTTCCACGACTCCATATCGACGGAACAAGAGGTATGCCGTAATATTTCTTGTTTAAATAAGTATGGTGACCTAAGGGTAGCTAGATGTGAAGTTAAAATGCAGAACAGACTTATTGGGGAACTGCAACAATCAAACAAAAGTTGGAACCGTATAATATCACTTCTACAAACCCAGCATAATAGTGAGGTTATACAGAATCATAACAATACGTCATACACTCAGTCATGCCAGAATGGTTCTACCGACGGTTTATCTCCACTAGCAGAGACAAGGGGGCGAAGTCTTGCAGTAGGCAGAGCGGTTACAGTATCCGTACCAACGCACAGTCTCCCACCACAATCATCATCCGTCCCAGTGAATTTTTCCTCAGTCAGCAGTAGCGAGACGACGACTCGAAAACCATCAGACGAATTAAACACTGCTGATCACTTCAGGCAGCAGAGATCTGTTAACCCTCAGCGGTCAGCGACTAATCACTGCCCAAGTACTATAACATCGCAGCAAGTTTCACGACCAGCGTATGAAGCCCAGTCTCAAAGAGTATTAAGCAGTCCAATGTCTGCTAGTCAACCAATCCAGAACGGTGATAGCGACAGCGGCTGGAAGAGTGTGACACATAAAAGAAAAAGACCAGTAGTTGGAACATATAGTCAAACAAGTAGTAATGTGCCTTCAGCTGTTCCTAAGATGGCAACTCTACATGTGTCCAGGCTTGATCCCACAACAACTAATGAAGCGATGAAAATCTATTTGACACCCCATTTTCCTGAAGTTCTAGTTAATAACATAAAGTCGAAATATCCGGAACGTTACGCTTCCTTTAAAATTTCGGTTTATGAAAATAACTTTAAATCAGCAATGAACCCAGAACTGTGGCCCCAAGGTTGTTATGTACAACGTTTTTTCTTTCGGAGAAAAACAGTCGAATCGACCCAGTAGTCTTTGATCCTAAATTACTTCTGTTAAATCTAAATGGGATAACGTTTGACAAAATTGATGAACTATCGATTGAAATGTCTATGTTCAAAAACTTGTTATTTTATTGCTTTAACGAAACATGGACTAATGGTCAATCAATGGTAAGCTATAAAATTGATGGTTATGAATTAGCAAGTTTTTATGCCCGAACTAATCAGAAAAGAGGTGGTGTTGCCATATACATTCGTAAAGATTTACAATACAAGCCAATAGATCTGAATAAATATTGTTTTGAATTGGACATTGAAGTTTGTTCAATATCTTGTACCATTTCAGACAAAAAAATTAAGATAATAAATTGCTACCGTTCACCTAATGGTGACGTAGGCGTATTTTTAGAAAAAATTGAAGAAATTTTAAATACTGTTTTCGATCCTCATTATTTATTGATTGTATGTGGCGATTTTAATTTTAATTGTTATGAGTCAAAATGTATTAATTTTATGAAATTGTGTAATATTTTCTCTATGTTTGGTTTGTATCATAAAGGCGGTTGGCCAACCCGAGTGACAGATACTTCGGCCACGAGCATTGACCACGTTTTTACCAATATTACTCAGTTCGTTTCCTGTGTCTATGATAATACAGTTTCAGATCATAGAACGACTCTGGGGGACTTCGATCTTTGCTCCAAGAAATCGGACAAAATTTACCTGAACAAAAGAAGTTTTCATCAAAACGCAATTAGCGACTGTAAAGAATCTTTATTAAACGAATCTTGGCTGTCAGTTTACTCTAGCTTTACAGTTTCTGAGTCGTTTGGAAATTTTTTTAATATCTTTTTGTACTATTTTAATAAGCATTTCCCTTTACATAAAGCCTGTAAGGGAAACGGCTCAAAAAGTTGGGTTACACATAACGTAAGAAATTCAAGCAATAATTTGAAAGATTTATATCATACTTCACAAATAAATCCAAGACTAAAGTCACTGTATAATGATGCTAAAAAGGCACATAAAAAATTGATCAGAGACGCAAAAAGATCATTCTACCAAAACAAAATTGTATTCTCTAAAAATACCACCAAAGCGTGCTGGCAAGTGGTCAATGCAACTAAAAATGAGAACAAAGTTCGAAAAAATATAGTTCTACATAAAGATCAAAATGAAAAAGTGTACGACCCTCAGCTGTTGGCAAATATGTTCAATGATTTTTTTAAAAATGCTCCAGATGATATAATACAACAAATTAATACCTCACATAGTGCAGCTGATTTCAAATTTAATGTCAAAAATTATTTCAAACTTTACCCTTATACAGATAATGAGCTCAGTAACTTACTTTTGAAAAAATTAAAAAATTCCAAATCTTGCGGTTTTGATGACATTCCCAATTTTCTGGTAAAAGAAGTATTACATCTTATAATAAAACCAATAACACACCTTATAAATATCTCATTTTGCTGCGGAGAGTTCCCAAGTAGGCTGAAACTAGGCAAAGTTATACCAATTCTAAAAAAGGGGAACGAGCTTGATATTACAAACTACAGGGCAATCACTGTGCCGTCTGTATTTTCTAAAGTGTTTGAATATGCCTATTTGGATAGACTTCTTCTACATCTTAAGAACAACAATATTTTGTCTCAGAACCAGCATGGTTTCACAGATGGTAAGACCACAATGTCAGCCATACATTCCTTTTATGAGAAGCTTATAGAATACATGGACGCGGGCGAGTGCCCTACTGGGGTATTTTGTGATCTCAGTAGGGCATTCGACTGCGTTGATCACAACAAATTCTTGGAGATTGTTGTTAAATATGGTTTTGTCGGTCAGTCTCTTAAATGGGCCAGATCGTTTTTAGTCCAAAGAAAACAATATGTTTCACTAGAATATCTTGATGCAGGGAACAATATGAAAAACTTTGTGTCAAGTACGTTTGACATTTCGATTGGAGTCCCTCAGGGCTCTATTCTTGGACCAATCTTTTTCCTCTTATACATTAATCGGTTTGATAGTGTTCATCCAGATACCCATTTTACAGCATATGCTGATGACGTTTCTGCGATAATATCAAGTAATTCAAATATAATTTTGAAAGATAAATGTAACAACTTAATTAGGAATATCAATACATGGTTTAACCAGTACTCACTTTACTTGAATCCTTCCAAAACAACGCTTATTCGTTTTCATCACGCTCAAAAAACTGTAGAAGGGTTTCAAGTTAGATTGGGTGACGATCAACTCGATTTTAGAGGAGAAGTGAAATTTCTTGGAGTTCATTTTGATTCGAACTTAAATTGGAAGGCCCACTGCGAATTTCTCACATCAAAAATGTACTCTCAAAGCTATGTGTTGAGGCAATTAAAAACCATCTTAACAGCTGAACAATTGATACAAGTTTATTTTGCTAATGTGGATTCGAGATTAAGATATGGAGTATGTTTCTGGGGTTGGTCAACGCGCTCTGAAGATGTATTTGTGTCTCAAAAAAGATGCATCCGATCATTAGCAGGCATCTCACCAACAGAAAGTTGCAAGAAATATTTTATAACTTTCAACATTTTAACTGTCCCTTCGTTGTATATATATGAATTGTGCTTACATGTTTTTAAAAATAATGAAAAATTCAAGCGAAATTGTGATATGCATAATTATGATACAAGGACTTGTAATAATTTATATGTAAACTTTAGCAAATCAAAAGCGGCATTTCGATCACCTAATAAAATTGGTCCGCTTCTTTTTAATAATTTACCATGCCACATTACCTCGGTTAAAAATATTAACGCCTTTAAGTTCCTGTTGAAGGAATTTTTGATAAACAAGTGCTTTTATCGTGTTGATGAATTTTTGAACATAGCAATTTGAGATTAGTTGTAGGTTCGTAGCGAACGAAAAATTGACAAATCCAATACAATTATATATTGTCTGTATGGAAATAAAGGTTATTGATTGATTGATTGACCAGCTGCCTGGATTCACCAGCTGCGAGCAAAATATTTCAAAAACTAACCATTCACCTTGCAGTCTTGCAGTAACGTTCTGACATTTTTCAAGATTCATAGAGCTGGTTAACCAATCCCTCAGAAGTTGGGACTTTTGAGTCAGTTATTCCAAAAATCAGTATATTTTTTCAAATTTTGGAGCGATTTTTATTGCTTTTCCAGCTACATATGATTTATGAATCGCAATAAAATTTCTTATAGAAATTGAGATGTTATGGGAAAATGCCACATTTGTCATACTGCCTATATAATTTTTTTGTCGAATATCTTGAGAGCGTAAAGATCAATCACCCTCAATCAAACCATTACCTGTGCAATACAACTAACATTTAAAAAAAATGGCGTCTAGTAAGTTCACTCCGTACTTCCCATGCTACGCTGTCATCAGTTCGTAAAGGATTATGTTTCTAACAAATCATCTAAGAAAAAAGTTTGCTCCTCCCTCTGAGAGGAATTGATCGTTCAGATGACCAATCCTGCGTGAATGACAATATTCACCATGCTCAGAACAAGCAGCCCACAGCAGAGTGGAAGCAATTGCCGCCTGTGAAGTACGACCACTGACGACGACGCTTGTCCATCT